>JAAEAF010004223.1:0-63723 GCA_011037195.1 Triatoma infestans
GCCGATACAGAAAGTTTAAATAAAGTTGTCGCTGTTTGCATGTACAGCCGATACAGAAAGTTTAAATAAAGTTGTCGCTCTTTGTATGTACAGCCGATACAGAAAGGTTAAATAAAGTTGTCGCTGTTTGCATGTACCGCCGATACAGAAAGTTTAAATAATGGTTGCTCTTTGTATGTTCCGCGATACAGAAAGTGTAAAATAAAGTTGTCGCTCTTTGCAGACAGCCGATACAGAAAGTTTAAATAAAGTTGTCGCTGTTAGCATGTACAGCCGATACAGAAAATGTAAATAAAGTTGTCGCTCTTTGTATGTACAGCCGATACAGAAAGTGTAAATAAAGCTCTTTGCATGTACAGCCGATACAGAAAGTTTAAATAAAGTTGTCGCTCTTTGCATGTACAGCCGATACAGAAAGTTTAAATAAAATTGTTGAAGCCGTTTACGAGAAAATCTCAGAAAACTTCAGATTTGTTCGGAAAAAACGCATTTCCGATCTACCGATTTTCTTCAAATCCGGAATATTAGCGGTATATTTAATGACGGTGCCACTTTCGGCTTTGCTAGGCTTGATTAGGAAGGCGAAGCTGAAGGATGTGCTATTATCTTAGGGGCTCTACAATAGACTTCTTAATGTAGTTCGCAGTGGAATGAGGCTCGCCCTCCCCTTCTGACAATCTATTAATCTAATTATTTGGGCAATTAAACAAATTAATTCTAATTAATATTATTTAGGTGATAGAATTGTGTAGTAAATTGAAGTATCACTTTAGAAAAAACCTCACTCCACCCCTCCCCCAAAAGTGCCCTCAAATGAATTTTCCCGGAGAAATGTTTCAAATAAAAGTTGTTGCTCTTTGTATGATGAAGTTGATGCATGAAGTTTAAAGAAAATCATGGGGTCATTTTTGAGAAAATTGCAAAAAACTGAAAAAGCCATTCAATAAAGTGGCACTTTCGGTTAAACGATTTCTTCGAAAAGTTTATTTTCAGATCTCCTGGTGGCACTTTAACGAAATATTATGTTTGACTATTCTGCGATTTTTCTTTTTTGAGATATGCTTTCCCACCCACCCTCACACAGACCAATTGTTAAAAACATTATTGTGCCGCACACAAATCGTCTCTACCCATCTCTTTACTATCTTTGGTATCTCTTATTATTGAGTACCCGGTGAAAAATATATAAATTGTGAGTACAAGTGCCAGAGCGCTGGCACAAGTGCCGACGGTATCCAACTTTCTTTTAACAATCATCGTCCTCCATCAACACGCTGCCGCTGTCATTTCCTATTTTTCCTAGCAATAATTATGGTGATTGCCGATGAGACTGAGCGTCCCACAAACATATACATACATAGCCAACCAGGTTACTTTACCATACTCCTGTGGCGGTATTGGACAAACATGTACGTCCTGGTAATGATAGTATTCATAGTACGTCATCTGGTGACTCGGCTGGCCGGCTACCATGGTCTCCGTGGCCATCTTGCCCTGCCCCCCACCACCTCCTCCTCCTCCACCTCACTAGACTGCAATGTGGCCCCTGCTATAACATCGCCATCTACCTACCTGCAACAACACAATAACACAATTACATTAGTTTATTAAGACTGTGCACCACATACACATACACATACATAGTTTTAACATAGATCTTCTTAAGTAATACAGATAGAATTTATCTTATCGCAATCCTCATCTTCCAATAGTTGACAAATTTTCTACCAACTTACGAATTTTACAAAAAATTAATATTTACTTTCCCTTTTACGGTCAGATGATAAATTTCCCATAGGAAAAGATATTATGATAGTACAAGTTCAACGTTCGAGTTTCCAGTGGAAATACCAAGTTTTGAAATTTCCCTAAGTACGAAAAAGGATTCTGGGAAGCAAAAAACGTTAATATTCCCATTATTATTATTGTTACCGGTACACCGTTTCTCTGACCTCCATCATCACAATTCTGACACAAAAAGCCTGCTGAATTTGTGAAAATGACCGGCTATCCAAGCGAATACAGTCAAATCACCTACCAGGATTCTCTCTCCTAGTATCCTAATTCGGGAAGAGAAGATACTTCAAATCGCCCCTCCACTCCGATACCCTCCAGTTCCCTACTACTCCATTGTTTGACTTCCCTATGACGACTACACAAAACCGTAATGCATATCCCACTTGTCCGCCGTCATATTGCCCTCCATACCTACCCCCTGTCCGGGTACGCAGAAGCGAGCTCCCCTCAGCGAAGCCAAGCTTTCCACTCAGTTCAATAAATGCACTGCTAGTTTTATGACAACACAAATTCTTATCATCATTATACGAAGGCAAGCCCACCGTCTCTATGCTACTCCGCATCACGGCATTGCAATGTCCATCCTCGCGGCTAGCTCGACCAAATTGGAAAGAAGCTCTGCCCAATTTTCTTCCTAAAGATTTGGGATATGAGTAGAGTCCGAGGTCAGTGTACACTAGTTTAAACATCTGCCACACTGTATGTCACCAGAGTACTCACGCCGTCTCAGTTAGGCCATGTCGGTCTCTCGTCTAGATTGCTAATTCTTTTCTCTCACTGAACCGAAAAGAAATCTTATCTGTGGTGGTGGTTGGTTCCGCAGAGCTGGAAAGCATCAGAGACATTTTCCATGGTAGCCTGCTTCACTTTGTGGTCATCGACCGGTTTCGGGCTTCGCCCATCTTCAGGATGCGTTTTTTAGACAGTGTGACAACACAGACTCGCACAAAGCAAACTTAGTTTCACACTCTAGTTTCTGAAGAAATCTTATCCTCTGGTTCCGATCCACAAATACATATCCCTAAGCACTAAGTTTGAAGAAAATTTTGACGATTTGCTTCTAAAACTTGAAATGATAACTATAAATTTATAAGCCAAACACTTTTATTTGAAATTTTTTCCCCGAAAAAACTGATTGTTGGGGGGGGTGATCTGAGGATCTGTGAGCCCACCACATATTTTTATTTTTTATCTAATAATTTTTATAGTTTATGAAACGATAGATTATTGCCTAAAACCTAACGCCACCATTCGCCAAACAATTTTCCGGAAAAGTAACAGTATTAAAAGGAAAATAGAAAAGAGATTACAAGTAGATAATTGTATATGTGTGTAGTCTGTTTGTACACTTGCACATTAATAACAACAGTTTGAGAATTATTAAGTAATTTTATATGATGATAATTGAATTAATAATAGAATCAAGGTTATTCATTTCACGTTTTTCACAGTTTTCCTTGAGGAGGTTTTATTGTAGAATTGTAAACATTGTTCGACTCGAATTGTAATTACGATTTTTTTTTTTAATTATTAGCACAAAGCCAACTAAATCTCGCTAGCTTATTTATCTGATTTGCAGACTATGAAACTTCTTAATAATAATTACTGGGCTTCCTGGTTTTTGTTTCTTTAGAGAAAGAAATCTGGTCTGAAACACTCACATGACTTTCTCTTACTACTGTTAATATAGTTATATACAAAAAACTATAAATTATATTAAAACTTCAAATTTAACTCCTTTGTAACAGTACGTAATATAAAAGTAATACGGGGAGGGAGGCAGACGGTTTATAGAAGTATAGTCAGAAGAAGAGAGAGCCAATAACATGAAGCCACACCCTCGCACAACAACCTAAAATCAATTTTGTTTTTGCAAAAAATGTTTTAAATAAAGGTGTTAGTTTTATGTGTGCTAGATAAGAAATTAGTTGGAGAATCGCAAAAATCTAAAAAAACACAAAAAACAATCCAGTAAATACGCACTTCCGGTTGATCGATTTTGACCAAAACTTTCCTATTAGACGTGGTTGTGGTGTCTAAACGAAATATCCTTTTTGAGCTTCTTGCAATTTTCCGTTTTTGAAATATTTGGTTCACACTCGCAGGCTATTTCCAATAAAACTTACTTTTTTTTTTATCATTTCAGGCGACCTCAAAACATGTATTTCCGATGTAACTCGATTTCGAAAATTTAACACAATCGCAATACTTCCTGTTACCATCAGTAAGTGAAAGTAAAGAGATTGTTAGTAATCACTTTCCGTATACTGTTGATATTTACTATGAGGTTTCTACAACTTGGTGAACTACACTGGCGGTCAAAAAAACCGGCGCACTTTGAATTTCGTCGTTATTTCTTGTCCAACAGAAGAGAATTTGTAATTTTTTTTTACCTAATTATAGTCCGATATATTTTGTTTGTAGGATACCGCAAATAAAGGGAAAAACAATAAAACTTCATTAAAAAAAAAATCTATAATGTAAAATAAATCAAATGAACATTTGTAAACAACACTTTTAAACAAAAAATAAACACCTCTATAATTTTTTAATTAATGAAATTTGAGTCTCTAGTACCGAGTGTTGCCTCCCCTTGCTTGTATAACGGCCTGTACTCTGTAGGCATACTGCGAATAAGGTTGGCTACCCGATCTTGAGGAATTTGATCCCATTGACGTACCAAGGCAGTCTCAGCTCTTGGAGGTCACATGGAGGGTTCTGTTGCCGACGGATGGACGTCCCAAGCTGGTCCCAAAGATGCTTAATAGGATAGAGGTCCCGGCTGCGAGCTGGCCACTCAAAGGTGCGGACACCAACCTCATCCAGGTAGTCCCCTACAACATTTGCAATGTGCGGCCGGGCATTATCCTGCATGAAAAGGAAATGGGGGCCAATAAACGAGCCAAAAGGTATCACATATTCCTCGAGGATGTCGGTGATGTACGTGTGTGCATTGAGCGTCGGCCATCGGAACACATGGAGGTCTGTCCTTGCCTCTAAACATATTCCACCCCAAACCATCACCGAACCTCCTCCAAACTGCACTCTTCCCGCTATATTGTTCTGAGCATATCGCTCACCTGGTCTTCTCCACACTCGAACTCGTCCGTCTGCACCATATAGGCTATATCTGGACTCGTCAGAAAACAGAACAGAGGCCCAATCACCTTCAGTCCAGGCGGCATGTTCTCTACAAAAGTGGAGGCGAGCTGCTCGGTGTGCTGCAGTGAGTAGAGGGCCGGAAGCGGGGACCCTAGCATGCAGGTTAAGTTCAGCAAGCCTTCTCCGTACTGTTCGCGGGCTGACATCTGTACCCCGAACGACACGCAGTCGGTGAGAGGTCTCAACAGATGTCTGGAAGCGGTTTCTGAGGGTCTGCATAACAACGAAGCGATCATCAGCTGGACCTGTCGCTCTTGGACGGCCTGATCCCGGCCTCCTAGTGTAGCTTCCTGTCTCCCGGTATCTCTGGACTGCCCGCCGAACCGTTGTTTCAGGCAGCTCGAGGACTCTGGCCGCGTATCGCTGGCTTCGGCCGTCCTCAACCAAAGCAATAATCCGAGCGACTACCACGGCATCCAAAGCCATTTTACTTTCTTAAAAATATTGTTTTTCAAGAAAAAAAAAGCACTAATGAAAATTCAATACGACTGAATATGTAACTGGAGACAAACTGATAAAGTTCATATTTTATTTATCGTTAATCCTAGAGAGAATTATGAACTTTTCCCCAAAAGGATTAAAGCATAGTAATGCCCTTTGACCTGTCATATACCTATTATTACTTCAGGCTCAAAAATATTTCTTTAATCTGCACTTTTTACTTTCTAATTCAAGGTGCGCCGGTTTTTTTGACCCCCAGTGTATGTGTGCGTTGTGTAAACAAATCTCTTATTAGTATGTTATTATTTCACAGTTATCTATCTATCAGTAAAGTATTGTGGCGGAGCTTCACTGTATTCGCTTTACTTTATTTCCTAATGATGATGTATGAAAAGTAATGATGATGTGCATAATGATGATTTAGAACAACATGAATTACTAAGAAAAGAAATGTATTCCAATATCTGCACCGAAAATGATCTAGATTTCTCAGAACTAGAAATTTACAATGTAATCAAAGATTTCAACCCTAAGAAATCTCCTGGACTGGATGAACTGACAAGTGACATAATTATAAATCTATTTAATAGATATCCGTATCTCTTCACAAGTAAGGACAACTGCTGCTTAAAGTCGGGTATATTCCCGAAAAACTGGAAGGAAGCAGAGGTCATTTTACCAAGTAAGCGTGGAAAAGAGAACTCAAGAAAAGCGGATAAATTTCGTCCAATAAGTCTTCTTCCCATCTATGGCAAGATTCTGGAAAAATTATTGATAAATCGTGTCATGCACTTCTTAAGTTCTACTAAACGTCTAAGTCAAAGGCAGTTTGGATTTACTCCACAAAAAGGTTTACTGCAGAAGAAGCAAGAGGTTTTGCTTATATCTCTAGATGTCAAAGGTGCTTTTAATGCTGCTTGGTGGCCTGAAATAATGAAACAGCTCCGAAACTATGATTGCCAAAGAAATCTGTTCAATCTGACAAGAAACTATTTTGCTTTTTACACCTCGATGCTAGCAAAGAGTGTCCCAAGGCTCATGCTACGGGCCAAGTTTGTGGAATATTTTGTATGATTCTATTTTAAAATTGACAATTCCATCTAACTGCTCTTCTATTGCTTACGCTGATGATTTTTTATTGATGACAAGAGGAAAAAACTCTTGGATGTACAGATGAGAGGTAGAGAAGCTCTTCTATTTATTACAGACTAGGCAAGGGAGAGAAAAATAAGTTTCAATGGAGAAAAATCCAAGGTGCTGAAAATTACTCCTGGATTAAAGGGTACAGAACAATATCCTATGAGGCTTCATGTATAGTGGCAGGCATAACAGCTATCTCAATTAAAGCACGAGAAACATGTGGTGTTTAGCTATTAGGGGAGATTTGGGCCTAGGTCAGTGGGGGGCCGTTTTAGAGAAAATAGCGAAAAAATATTTTAAAAAAACAGTAAAGTCCTACTTGACGATTTTTGGTTTTTGTGATATTTTGTTCTCACACACACAAAGAGACCATTCGCTAAAAATATTTGTTTCGTACTCAGGAGGAACTCAAAACATGTATTTCCGGTGAGAACACAATTTCGAAATTTGACACGATCACAACATTTGGTCTTGCCAGCAGTTTATACTCTTTTTCCTATGAGAAAGTAAAAATTAAAAGTACTAATGGTTGTAGAAGTTAGGTAGGTGGTCCTTGTATTTGCGGTTGGCCCTGCTCATCGGACGGACACACTAAAATGTTGGAGTGTTCTAGTGGAGGGGCACACAGCAGGTCGTTGCTCCCCTCCGGCTGACTTGTAAACACTATTTACTTAACCTTATATATCTCTCTCTCTATATATATAAACTATCCTGCATCTAACTGCATTCTTATCTCGCCAAAATGGAGGTTCATAATTGAACTTGTTCATTCCACGAAATTCTGTTGGACTTTTAAAGGAGGATCACATTATATCCTAAATAACAGATGGTCCTAACGTAACCACTTAATTACCATGGCAACTTGGAAGTGTTGAATTATTGTTTCCGGCTGCTAAACTCTTTGGCTATATGATTTCTCCCAGTAATCACTAGATAAGTTACAATGATTATGGAAGAATGCTTTCAGGGCTGGTCACCATCGCTGCGGTAAATTGATTTGCCCAACACGATAGCTTCCCATTTGTTTGCTATTCATTGAGTTGCATTTGATGCTAATGAGTTTTAGGTCTGTACGTGCGTGTATAAACAAAATATATCAAAACGAAAAATGGTATTCCCTCTAGGTACTATCACCGCATCTTTCACGAAGGTTTCGGGCGAAATCTCCAACAAACCGGAAATGTGACTGGGGAAACCATAACGTTAAACTTTCCCCTAAAGTACTACTTTAATTCAATCTATGGTTCCACCACTTATATAATATTAATATATATTAGAGATATTGCTAGAATTCTAAATCGAAACCGAAACAGCAACTTTACAGAATAGGTTTTTGAATTTTTCGAAATTATGTGGAAAGCCATGACGATTTCCTTTAAACTTGGAATGCTCACTGTACGGATACAAATCTACCACTTTTATTTGAAATATTAAAAAAAAAAAGAATATGATGTCAGGGCGGCTTTGGTGGTCTCTCAATTGGATTTAAATTTAAACTCCACATGCTTTGTTGGTTTTGACAGAGGGCACTCCACATAAGTTCTCACAGTTGTATAAATATAACCCGTACTATCTCTCTTTATGGACAGCCCAATCATTGAAATGTTAAGAAAATTTATAATTTAAATTGTATTGATTGGAGTAAGAAAACGTCATGTGGATGTTTGGGGGGAGGGGATAGACTTTATCTGTTGTCTGTGCATGTGAACGAAGATTTTGGCGAAAACTGTTTACCGGAAGTGCGACTTTATTCAATTTTTTGTTTGACAGCAGCGCTCTGAAGACTGCGCATGCCAAGGACACACACTCACAGACACATTTTTATTCCATACGTATTTCCAGGAAAATTGCTTTTTGGCGGGTTCAAAATTAGCGATGACCTCAATCTATAGTGTCAGGCAATTCAGTACAGATTGCAGCAGCTCGTAGGAGCCAGGAGAATAAACATTTAATGAAATTCATACCTTTACGAAAAATCTGTTATTAAAAGGATAAAAAATCAGACATTTTTAAACATTAAAATTTATGAATTTGGGGCGAAAATGAAGGATGAAGTGTTGCCAGAGAGGGGGGAGTCTATCAGAGGAAAAACCGGAATTATGAGGTAAGCAATAAAAGAATTAAAATCAAGAGAGGCTACTATCATAATAATAACAATGGAATTACAATGAAATTTCTTTGAGGTTTTCTATGGGAGGGGGAGGACCACAAAGCAACAAATTATTAAAAGAGTTTGGTAAGCGTGGCCGAGCAAAATAGTGTTGCCATCGTTTTTATGGGCAGCCAGTCACTTATTACAGGGTTGCAGCCCCGATGAATGCTACGGCGAACGTCGGAAAAAAGAAAGAAAGCAAACTCCAACTTTCTTAATATAACCTGACTTGGGAGATTGTCCTTTCTGCCTACCGAGTTTTCCTTTCTTTTCCTTTTTTTTTTTCACAGCGCGAGAAGGAACAAGGAAAGAACATGGAAAAACTTTACGAAGGGTGGTGGAGGCAGGAACAAAAACGCACACTTTTCTACAGAAAGAACTGTTTGCAATATTGTTGTCAACTGTATATATAAGTTGTCAGTTAGAAAAACTGCGATTTCTTGGCGGGCAGGTGGTATCAGGAGGGTGGAAGAGAGGAAGAACTTAGAAGGGAAGGTGAGCAAGATTTCTGGAATAGCGATGCAGGAGACTTGCTATTCAGCACGCTATATTCTACAACTACCATTTAGCACAAACTACACTCCCCCCCACTTCTCCTCACTTTTTTGAAATAATTTAATTTCTCCAATTTATATCAAAAAAACGCAGTAGTACATGAAACATACACCCACTTGTTCTTTCTCCATTTATTACAGTTTCTAATTAAAATATCATTCCATTTTGGAAGTTTACTAAATTCTGAGCTAAGGGTTATTATGCAACAAGGGAAATTCAGAGGTAGCCTAATGTTGCAGCACCAGCACAGCCCCTTCAAATAAGTTTTTCTGTAAAAATGATGCAATTAAAAGTTTTAGATCTTTGTAGGTCTAGTAGCTATTCAAATTTTTAAGGAAATCGTTGATGCCATTTACCAAGAATATTGGGAAAACTGAAAACAATTTATTCAGTTTCGACGGAACTATTTTGATTAAACTGTCGGATATCCTGCTAGACAATGGAATGGTAGAACACGGAATGGATATGGAGTATATGTTTAGAAAACTGAAAGGTGGAGTATAGTGTTTAGGGGCTATCAATAAATGCGGCTAAAACTGAATATTTTGGTAGGGTCCCAAACAGGTAGTAACTTAATTTGGGAAAAGTGAAGAAATCTGTTGATTTTATTGCACATCACTTACTGTAACAATTTATATAATTATAATTGACTATTCCCCTACAAAATATCATTCTTGTTAGTTATGTGTTACTGCTGGCTCCAATTTACACGAACTGGGAGAATCTACACTTTATTGAAACCTATTTTGTGTTTTTATGGAGAAAATCGCGGGGAACTAAAAATCTAGTAAAGTCGCACTTCCGGTCAACCGATTTTCTTCAAACTTGGAATTTTGGCAAACACATTTAATTCTGATTAATACTGTATGGATGATAGAATTTTATAATAATTAAAACATCACTTTAGAGAAAAACACCTCATCACCCCCCCAAAAGCCCCCTTAAATGAATTTTCCTGGAGAAATGTTCCAATAAACATTGTATATGTAGTTGGTACTCCATGTTTTAAAGAAAATCGTTGGAGCCGTTCTGAGAAAATCTCACTGAAATAACTGAAAAATCCATTCAGTAAAGTTTCAGTTCATTAATTTTGTCCAAAACCTTACAGTGAGTTACACACACAGCAAAGAGAAGCAGAAAAAAATGTATTTCGGTGAAACTTTAAGTTCGAAAATTTGACGCGAATAAGAAATAAGAAAAATTAAAGATATGAGGACGACTTGATGGAGAGGGGGTAAGAAACTGCCATTGTAGGCGGATCGTGTCACTTTTTTGAAATTTTTTATCAGGAAAATTAACTTTTACTGACTTTGGGAGACCGAACATACAGTTTTCCTCTAATGTGCCATTTCAGTATAATGAATGGTTCTATCGCTTATATAATATTGTCTAATAAAAAAAAAAAAGCTAGTTTATAATTCTAAATGTAGAGGAAAATTGTTAACCGGAAGTGCAATTATACCTAATTTAGTTGTTGAGTTTGGAGGGATTTACATTTTCTCCTGCCTATCACATTTATTTCTGGAACACTTTTCCAGGAAAATCGATATGTGATTGGCCAAGGGCAACATGGTCTCGGCCTTCTCATTGCTGCTACTACTATTATAATACAGTGTCAAATTAAATAAATGATTAAAAAACTAAGTCTGAAGAAAATCAATGGAAATGCGATCTTTTGAGAATACAACTTACTTTTGCGTTTTATTTTTATAAATAGTTTTTTCTGGAAAATGAATTATTGGTGTGTGTGGGTGGGGGGAGTCGGGGAATTTGGACATAAAGTTTTAGTTACAAATTTGGACTGTATTAGTTCACTGTTCTGATTGATGGAAATGAATGGCAAGAAAAATGCCATTATAGACTGTAGTGATATCTATTGCCAGATATTATTGATCATGAACTTAGTGAGAACTTCCCACAATTTCCTCACCATTACTAAATTATTTCGATACTATTGTCCAGAGAATTGCACTTATTACTAATCGATTACATTTATAGTATGATAAACAAAAGGAAGTGGTAGAGTACTGCATCCGCGTTAACTGCAACAGAGCAAGCAGGGCACATTGCTGCTACTGATCTGAATTAGTGCATTCTTGCCACAATGCTATCTGGTCCAACTTATTCTTCGAAGATAATGCACAAATCGATTACTTATCATAACCACTATATACTTAAAATGAATTAAACGACATAAAATTTCGGACTGCTGGAACTAATTGGCCAAATCAGTTCCCAGTCATCATATTAAACATAAGTATTCTTTAATGTAGATGACATGATGTCCTGGCAACGATCCAATAACTTATCACTAACTTCCGTTTGTATTGAATCTGTAGTGTAACACTCATACGATTTTCTCGTATAGCACTTACTGCAATTATAAAATAATTGTAAAGAAATTGATAATTATTGAAGTAAAAACAATCTGTGCTTATCGACAAGTTGCAACTTTAGAAGTTATGTGTTACTCTTTTCAAAAATTAAACAGATTTGTATATTCGGCTCCCCTCTCTAATAATATATACTAGGAAATTAATCGGAGAATGCTGGCTGTGAATTGGAGCTATTATGGATTACAGAAATATTTCAAATCAAAAATAATTGATAAAAATATGAAGCTGTATAAAACGTTTTTCCAACGTAGAAACCAATTTTAACCTACGGATCCGGAATGCTGGCGCTATTAAGTAAAACAGGCTTTATTTGGAATGTGTATTTGTAAAGAAAATATCGAGGAGAATTTATGGTCCTATAAGGGAGGGAAATGTTGGAGAATAGGGAACTCTACTCATTGTATAAAAACCCCTTTTGGTTGTAGAAAAGTGGATACAGATAAATAGGTAAGTTAGGCTAGTCACTTATTAAAATGCAAATAGTACAATAACCAAGAAGGTCAAGCTGTACAAAACCCACTGGATCCTGTCTTAAGACCAGAAAGAAGGTGCACAGACCAGGTTGACGCCAAAATGCTTGAGGAGATTCTTGGTGGAGGGGAAGGCGGGTCGGGCTGTAGTGCCTATGTATGTATGGATAAAACTGGCAAATTCTCTTTATTATGATAAAGAGAAATTTGAAATATTTACTCGGTTGCCCTAAAATACACGTGTTGATTAATTACCCCCCCCTTCAGACAGAATTTAAAGTGATTATTTTTTATTTATATCTATGCAGTTAGCATTCCAAGATTAAAGAACATTGACGCAGCCTTCCCAAAATCCCCCCTCCAATCAAAAAACCAATTTTGTAAAGTGGCAAATTCAGTTAACCGATTTTGTTCAAATTTATTTTAATCACACATTATATTGAAATGGTAGAGGAAAGATTAACGTTGCTTTATCCCCCAGAACTCCCCAAAAGTCCTCCAATTTTAGTGGACACTTTTTTGAAATAAAGGTGACAACCGTTTATGTGAGTAGATAGTTGATGCGATGTTTAAAGAAAATCTCGAAAAACTTTTAAAAAAACATTCAATGAAGACACACTTCTGGTTGTTGGGTTTTTAACCGAAACTTTCGTGCCCGAGGCGGTAATGTTTGATCATCCTGCGATTTCTCATTTTCGAGATATTTTGTTCATACGTACATACACACTCAAACATCCAAAACATGTGACTCGATTGCAAGACTTCCTGTATCAGCAGCAAGAATAAAAGTAAAAATTGTGTTTTTTTTTTTTTAATTATACAATTTATTGAACGGTGTCGATGGTAAAACAATTTTTCTTGCATGGAACAAATTATAAATCTCAGATTTAAGGATAGAGGACGAATATGCGAATGATTTTTAATACAAACATATACATTGTAAAAAAAAGGACACAGAACCCACGTACATCATCACCGATTGGCCCACAGACAGACAGACAGACAATGAATACAATGTTACAGTAGTAGTAAGTAGGCCAACAGTGGGTGAGGTCATGGCTGGCTTTCTTCTCCAGCTGCCGTTTCCAGCCACACTGCTGGGGGCGGGATACTCCACCTCCCCAGTACTACTAAAAACAGGTCGATTGCAGACGTCTACGACCCTCATACCATCCTATAAAAAATGATAATCAAAAATGGTTTTTTTTATATACAAATATAATTTTAAATCAGATCATCTATCTGCTATAATAAAATACTGGCCAACCAAATATCGGACAAGGCACACCCTTTTCAAAGCATCCACTTAACCAATTTCAACAAACAATGCAATTTATTTTTTTCTTTCTTTCAGGCCCACTTTCTAAGAGATGCAAATATTTTAAACTGTTTAAACGGATATAATGCATAACATACATACTGTACTCTATCACTGCTGCCCCCATATAGTTACAATCCGCAATAATATATAGTATATAACATTGGACTCAAAATACTGCCTTAAGGCACACCTACTCCACCGTCATGAAATCGAGAGAGCAAAATTTCGACCAATCAATGAAAGAAGGTCTAACTACCAATCATTAGAAGATGAAAACTAAAACTAAATTACTACACTGTCGCTATATATATATATCCTGCTACAACTAAATATTTTCTTTAAAACTAAACAATCTCAGGTACAAACTGAGAATGGAGGCACCACTGCAACCAGATACGATAAACTTAACAAAGTGAATAAGACGAACCTTGTTACCAAAATAAGGAGTGTTCTATATTTCTTTTCACAAAATGGCCACGATACATTCCGTAACAATCTAGTCATAAGACAAACTGACAATAAAATAGACTTCAAGATGTACCAGGATATACCATCCTGTAGAGTAGTTGCTGCCTGCCAGACAAACTGCACAATGAATGTTTAAAATTTGGTCTACATCGCTCCCTGCGCCTCCGAGTTCTAGTTAGATAAATTTTCTTAAAAAATAAGGAATTTTTACTAAATGTTGATATTCTACTAACTTTCAGTAGATTAGATTTTGTGGGGGGGGGCATGTGCTACCAAGGTTACGCCACTGCGACCCCTCATACGTAGATTGTGGCACTAACTTGCAGTAAGTGATAGAACACTACTTTTTATAGAGAGAGGGAAGTCTATAACGTGTTCATTCTCCCAGAACCATTAAAACCAATTTTTGAAGGGAAAATGTCACAAATCATTTGAAATAATAATGTATCAAGTTTACAGAAAATGGGGACATGTCGAGAAAATCGCAAAAAGTGATATGTTCAGTAAAGTGGTACTTCCAGATGAGGAATGTTGACAGATAACTTACTGTTGGATCCCATGCACTACCAAAACCGGATATCAAGCTTGAACTGCTTCAATTTTTTGTTTTTGAGCTACTGTTCACACACATACATAAATACACACACACAGAGAAAGACCACTGCCTTAAAACCATACTCAGGGAACCTCAAAACGTGTATTTACGGTTAAAAACTTGATACAGAAAATTTGACACGATCGCAATACTTCCTCCTACTAGAAGTAACAGGAAGAAATATGTGGGTGCATGAGCAACCAATATTAAAAAAAGGAAAGGTATTGAAGGGTCCAGTAGCCCAACTCGATGACCGAGTGGCGAAGAGAAAGGAAGAGCGGTGAGGCAGCAGTGAGAGGCGGCAGAGCGGCCATTGGGTGGCCAACTATCTGTCACCACTTCCGGTCCTGTATCCGTGCCATAGTCCGGCCGTGCTGGTGCCACCACACCTCTCCACAGCAATTACTCTCCTCTAATAACTGTACCACACCACACTGGGCTTATCAATCAATCTGCCCCTCCTCTACTTTCTCATTTATATTTTACATTTAGTTTATTTATTGTAGAATAAACCTGTTATTAAGGGATACTGCAAATATTACAAACTCACTCAAAATATTGTACTACCGGCCTCCACGAGCAGTTTCTCTCGCACTGTCAGACGACATTATTCCGATGAACAAAACCGAACAGTAAACTCGCTCTACCAGGAAGAGAAAAATCTTAGAGCAGCACTGCTGACCACATTAATTGGTTCCGATCAGATGTTTTTAATTCTTACATTTTTACCCAATTCTTATTGAAAATCTTACAATTTTCAGTGACAAATTTTCTTCAAACTTCACACACACACACACACACACACACACACACACAGAAATACATGCTAAAATACATTTTTTCGTACTTAATGTCTTTCCAGTAAATATTGAATTTAGGAAATTTGACACGATACCTATTGTTTCCTTTGGCAGAAATAAAAAACAAATTAAAACAAAAGATTCACAGTAATTTCAATTTTATGATAATCACTTGCAGAAATGTCTTATAAAAAAAAAAAGTGGACTTGATTCTGCGAAACATAAATAAAAAAACAAATGTGACGTTAATCACGAAAACTGATGTCGTGGCCAATTAATGTGAACTAATTAAACAGGCACACTTATAATATTATAGTATTATATTATGATAAATTCATCATACAAATGTTAATAATCAGTCTAAGATCTAGATTATACGCCATGTTAGCTCTTTCATAACTAATTACATGCAAGCATAACATATTTAGCTCATATATATATACATATATACGTATTTGTGTGAGAGAGAGAGAAAAACGAATGTTAGGATAAATATATATTTCTGTAACCGATTGCAATACTTCCTGTTACCAGTGTAAAAGAAAGTAAAAATAATGTAAAAAATGATCAATAAAAGTGGCCTATATATACAGTGGCAGAACCCTCAGTAAAAATATATTACCGGTTATCTTAACTGAGACTTAAAATACACCAGAATTATCTGAACTGAGACTATTTTTTAGTACCACTGCGGACCCACAGCACACAATCTAGTCAGCGCCCTTCTCATATATTCAATTATTTTGAATTATGTAAAAAAAAATGTATGAACACTCACACACTTTCTCTTACTACAGATTTCAAAATTGTTATTGACAAACTTTATAGTTAGTCTACCAAATTTAATGAAATTCGTCGGTGTTTATGGAGGAAATCGCAAAAACTGAAAAACTGTTTCAGTAAAACCGCACTTCCGGTTTACTAATTTTCTTAAAACTCGAAATTGTGGCAATCTATTTATTTTTAATTGCTTTCGTTTAGATAGTAGAATTGTATAATCAACTATGACAGCACTTTAGAGAAAAACACAACCCCAACCCTCGCCCAAAAGCCCCTTAAATGACTTAAATGACCAGAAGAAATGTTTCAAATAAAAGTTTAAAGAAAATAGTTGGAGCCGTTTTAAAGAAAAACAGAAAACTGAAAAATACTTCTCAGTAGAAACGCACTTCCGGTCTTCCGATTTTTCAAACTCGGAATTTCAACAACATATTTGATTCTAATTAATATTATTTGAGTGATAGTATTGTGTAATAAACTGAAATAGCACTTTAGAGGAAAACATAACCCCACACCTCCCCAAAAGTGTCTTAAATGAATTATTCCAGAGAAAGTCTTAAGTAAAAGTTGTAGCTCTTTGTATGTAAGTCAAATATATAAGGGCCTAGTGGAGCTTTGGATAGTGTAGGGTTTGGTCCCTCCCCACTGCCAAATAATAATAATGTAAGTCAAATTGAAAAAATCAAGTTGAAAAAATAGCAAAAAAGTAAAAAAATAATTTATTAAAGTGGTACTTCACGTTGTGGAATTTTGACAGATAACTTCCTGTCGGATCCTTGTGATACTTAAACGGATTATCAAGTCTGAACTTTCCACGATTTTTCATTTTTGAGCCATGCTGTTCACATACACATACTACATACACACACACACAAAACATTTTTTAAAACCACTTTTTTTGGACTTCGGGACCTCAAAACGGATATTTTCCGGTAAAAAAATTTGACACGATTGCAATACTTCTTACTGGGAGTGAGAGAAAGTAAAAATTGGTGCACAAACCAGTTTAGGAAAATGTTTTTATAGGAGCGTTTAAAAGGAGATTCATTTGAATATAGTCGGACCAGACAGGTTTGATTATTTACAACCACACCTAATCACAATGTATCATTATAACAGCGAGAGAGATGTGTTTATATATACACGCTAATTTGGTAAAAGAATTTGAACACTAGCGATTCGTATAGAATTGTTTTAAGGTGGGTTGTGTTTTGGGAGGTAAACTACTAAGTATCTGTGACTCATACAATACACTACGCACACATACATACACATGTATATAAATTAAATAAATGCAAGAAGATGATAAATATATAACAAAGAGAATAACATAACTGTATGAATCATCTGTAGTTTAGCAGTGCCAATTTGATCATCACATTGTCCTATTGTCGCCCATCCCCCCACTGTATCGCTAAACAATCACCAAGGCTGGCTTGATTTAAATATATATATCTAATATTTACATAATTATGTTGTATATAATTATTAGCGTATATTTACAATATACAAATACTTGAATAATTACACTATATTATTATATATAGTAGGAGGGCTCTTTTTTTCTTTTTATTTATTTATTTATATTTGAGTTTCCACTGGAGTACATGTTTTAAGGTCCCTAGAGTATGAGAGAAAAAGTTAGGTAAAAAATGTTTTGCTGGCGTTTGTCTACGTAAATATCCCAAAAAAGAAAAACCATTGGCAGCTCAAAAATTGTTATTCTGCTTAGGGTTATGGATTCTACTATCTAAAAAGGGTTTATACTATCCCAAAATTGAAGAAAACCTTTTACCTGAAAGTGCAATTTTACATGACTGATGATTCTGAGTTGTTTGGAATTTTCTTTAAGAAAGGCTTCAATTTTCTTTAAATTTGGAATGCTTGCAGCACAGATCAACTTTTATATATGCTAAGATAATTATATCACTTATATTTGAAACATTCTGTCAGAAAAATGGACTTTAGGAAAGTTGAGAAGAGACCCGTGAATTGGGCTTAAATATAAAGTGCTTTTACAAGCTTTACCAACATGATGAGACAGGGATCACTGCCATATAATCCATCACATTCAGGTAAGCAAGTTCAATCTCCAACATTTTCATAATGTAATGCAAAGGAAATATATCAACTAGAATCTGAGAAAATAGTTGGCTGCGTATGCTAACAGATTTCCCCAAAGTATATTTTAGATTAAGCGGGCGCCTGAAAAAGGAAGGTCTAGAACAGGATAGCGCCTGTAGGCTTATATGCGAACAAGGATATAATGGAATCAAGCTAGCAAATCCTGGGTTCAACAGTTTCAATACCAGCTCCACCAAGCTTCACCACTTCTCCACCAAGAGCATTTCAACTTCGCATTAACTCCTCTGTCACGCCCATTGAAATATATTGGCGAATGAGCATCAACTTGGGCAGCCACAATCCTTCTCCCAAATACTGTTATTCTAGTACTTACTAAGAAAAAGGAGAAACTAGGATCAAAAGTTGGAAATCTGAGAGCTTTGAGAAATGGTCAGACCAATTGCGATGAGTGTAAAAGTGGCAAGAATTAGCGGCGTAATACATCTTTCATGGTCACAGTGCACCATATTCCCCCACCCCACCCCACCGCCCCGCCCACTATAACAAATTAGTTCCGTTGAAACTAAATTTCGAAAATTTGAAACAGTCGCAGTTTAAGAAAGATATGTAGTAGTTGTGGTTGGTCCGGCTGAGCTGGAAAGCATCAGAGATATTTTCCGTGATAGCTTCTTTTTGTGGTCATGATAGGTTTCTCTTACTAGGAATAAGAGAAAGTAAAAATTGGTGCACCAACCAGTTAGTGTATCAACTGTATTTGCTCTGTGCAAGACTGTTATTACACTGTTTGACAAAAACATCCTGATGATGGGCGAACGCCCGAAACCCGATGTCCACAAGAAGAAGCAGGCTATCACGGAAAATATTTCTGAAAGTTATGTACTTCATCTTCTTGACTGTAATAAATATTTTGAGAAAAAGGGGTGATGATTTATTTTGTGGACTGTAAAGTAAAGAAAGCAGATAGGAATCGAAATTGATACCAATTAGATAACTTAATTAATTCCTTTTAATTTTATAATTGGTTTAGTAGGTTAGTAATAGTACAATGAAATATTTACAATGTGAATAAATAATGACGCGTAAGAGGCTGGGCCGTTGTTTGGATCCACCAGATGTCGAGTGAAGTGGTAAACACGATGTTGTAGTCCGTCGAGTAGAAGGAAAACGCTTCTTTTCTACTGAAGAAAACTTGGAAAATGATGGCCTTGTCACTTGGAGGTAAGGCTGTAGCTAATTCAACGAAAATCTTCGTCAAGGTCGTGTTTTGAAGACCTGTATAGAAATTTGTGGCCACAAAAATTGACGCTTGTCTGGTCAGACTTACAGACGTACTACTGTAGCAAGGGCACAGTAGCCCTGTGTGTAGGTGTATTGGTGGGGAGGTCAAGGCTGATTGGCTGCCGACTCGTCACCTGATGATTTGTGTGTTATGCCGGCAGTAGCATCCCTTGGTACACAGGCGTTGACGCTCGCTAATGAGAGTGGACGCATTTAAAATAAATAATTCAAAAGAAATATACTTAATAAATATAATTAATAAATAACCCAAATAAAATAAAATAGTTTTTCAACATATTCATAAACAAACCGCCCACCTAAAACCGAATGGTTTTACTAAAAATGGGATCAAGCTAGTGTTTGTTATCATCTGGACATGTAATGGGAGAGAGAGGCACTAATTTGCTGAGAGCGCGTCGGAAAACTCCTTTGGCGGTTTGAATGCTTACTACGCGTACAATTCCGCCTTCTCCTGGATGGCAAGTGATAACTCGCGCGGTTGGCCAGTGAAGTGGTGAGGTTTGAGAGTCGATCAGTAACATTAAGTCCCCTTGTATCCAAGTGATAGTGGACTAAGTGATAGTGATCTATGAGTAAGCGTGTTAAATGAGCATTTCCCGGCAGGATGACTGGATGCTTGCCATGGTAGGGTAGATCTGCATTCTCTAACCGTCCGCCCACCCTGATTACTCCGAGGTCATCAACAAAAGCCGCCAAAGTCAAAAGTCGCTTGGAAAGCGCTCTATGTTCTTTCCAGCAAAACTCCTTCGCAAAATGAGACTGCTGCACCGCCTTAACGCACGCGTAAGAGCGTTGTCTATCTCGTTTGGTGAAAGGGGTCCGAGAGATCTCTTCACTTGTGGTGCTCTCGCATTAGCAAGGAACCTGAGCACGTAGGCCAGAGCGCGGATCATAGTTCCATAATTAGAATGTCGTGACATCCATTGCATTAACTCTCCTTCGCTGCAGCTGAGAACGAAAGACATATGGGAGCGAAGTTCTGGAAGCTCTGGAGGGCGAGAAAGCAAAAGCGGATTCTGCTGTAACCACTCTGGTGCCGCCCACCAAGAAGAATGATTTATCGACTCTTCGGGGAATGAACCGCGTGAAGCGAGATCGGCAGGATTCTCCGAGGATGGTATGTGATACCACTTGCATACTTCCGAATGGTCAAGTATAAAAGCCACCCGGTTGGCAACGAATTTCTGTAATTGATGCGGTGACTTCCCCAGCCATGCCAATACGATAGTGGAATCGGTAAAGTAGATGACCTCTGAGACTGAAACAGCGTCCAACAGCCGCTTAATTGAGATCTTGAGTTTCACAAGAAGGTGAGCTGCTGCAAGCTCAAGACGAGGAATTGAGACGGTTTTGGTAGGAGCTAATTTCGTTTTAGCTTTCAGCAAGCATACTTTCACTTGCCCTGAGCACGATACAGTGCGCAAATAAAGTACCGCTGCGAAACCCTTCTGTGAAGCGTCACAGAATCCGAAAACTCGTGCTTCCTTAAACTCCGAAAAAAGGATGAATCTCGGAATCCTAATATTTTCTAGAGTGGGAAGTTGCTGGCTGAATGTCATCCATTCCTGAGCAACATTAGGATGCACTGGCTCATCCCAATCAGAGCGGGACAGCCAGACATTCTGAAGTATACATTTAGCCCTGAAGATAACAGGGGCCAGCATGCCTAGTGGATCATACAAACGCGCTATTGTCGATAGGATGCTTCTCTTTGTGATTTTTGTGGTTACCGGATTGACCTTAAAGAAAAGATCATCGTTAACTGGGTCCCAGGACATTCCCAATATCTTTGTGATGCAACTCTCTTTTGGTTCCAATGACAGTTCTTCTATAACTGCGTCCGACCCGACCGAGTTCATGAACTCTTTGTTGTTACTGCACCATTTGTGTGTCTCGAACTGCCCCTTCCCGAGCAATTTAATCAACTGATCCTTTAGCCGAAGGGCTTCTTTTAAGTTACGGGCCCCAGACACGATATCGTCAACGTAGATATCTTCTAACAAGACGCGGGCTGCTAAAGGACATGGCTGACCTTCATCACTAACCAACTGGGGATAGTTCTGAGAGCTGCGAAGGGAGCCGAAGCAGTTCCGTATGTCACCGTCCTAAGTTCATAGGTAATCAATGAGTCTGCGGGTGATGAACGCCACAGTATATGCTGGAATTTCCTTTCGCTTGGGTGTATCAGGATTTGACGGTACATCTTAATTAAGTCAGCTGTGATTGCGACCACGTGTCGCCGAAAGTTCAAAATGATGTCGGTGATATCTAATTGCAATTTCCTTCCCACATGCAATTTGTCGTTCAGAGACCCTGAAGAAGTATGCAAGGATGCGTCAAAAACTACCCGGAGTTTGGACTCAGAGGGTTTAAAAACAGAATGATGTGGGATCATGAAGGCCGTAGGTTCGCATGTTGGAGCCATGTGCCCTAACTTATGGTATTCTTCCATGAAGTTTATATACTTGTCCTTAATGACAGGTTTTTTCTGGAGTTGAGATTCTAGGTTGTGAAACCGAGATAACGCTAATTGAACTGATTCGGTTAAGTCACCTGGTGGTCCTTTGAAGGGGAGTGAGACGACATAACGCCCCGTAGCGTCTCTGTAATGCGTTTTCAAGAAGTGTTGCTCACACGGATCATTCTGAGTGTCGGTAGAATTAAAGGACACTTCTTCCATCTCCCAAAACCGATTAATAAGCTCCGCCGAAATCGGACTTTCGGTGAGGCACAGACAGTGAGAAGAACCACTAGCAAAGTTGGAGGCAGCAACGCTACCCATTAAAATAAGGCCAAAGATGGTCTGTAATGATCCGTAGTCACCACCTAGTGGTTGAGGGCTGCTCCGAATGATTTTCATAAATAAGTCATTTCCGAGAAGAAGATCGACTGGTCTCGGTTTCCAGAAAAGGGGCCCTGCTAGTAGCAGCGGTTCGAATTGGTCAGCCAGTTGTGAATTAAGAGGGACAGTCGGCAGCTCCCCGGTAATGGCTTGTACGACGAAAGGATTCGCTTCTACCTTTTGTTCTGGATATACCCTAGACTGCAGCTGACAGCGTAACCTTCCTTTGACTCCAGGCATGAGAGTCTGTCCAGCTGAAATTAGATTATGATTGGTTGCCTGCCATACTAAGCCCAAGCGCTTTGCGCATGAGGTGGTAATGAGAGATAGTTGGGATCCGCAATCGATCAAAAGTCTCACAGGTTGCGGTGTTCCCTCAGAATTGAGAACAAACACTTCTGCCGTGCCCAGAAGCACTTGTGCTGGACCTGTGACATTGGCAATAAGTGTGTTTCCGTCTTGCTTAGGACCGCTAGGGACCGCACCTGAAGACGGTTTAACCTCCTGTAAATTACTGTGTTGTGGAAGATCTTTCCCTGGTGTACCGAGCAAGGAGTCATGCAGCAAAGTGTGGTGTTTTACTCTGCAAACACGGCATCGACCCGTTGACGAACAATCGGAAACGTAATGTCCCGGCTTAAGGCAGTTAAAACAGACCTTCTTATTTCTGAGAAAGAGTTTACGTTGGTTAGGGGACTTGTCCCGAAAGAAAGGACATTCAAAAAGGTGATGTTGTAGGCGACAGGAGCACAAGGAACCTTTACTGGACGATATCGGTGGCAGGGAAGAATTAGTGGTAGTAGTCAGCACCTGTGATCTAATGGCTGTCCTTAAAGGGCGAGGCCCCTTTGCTGACTCCTCATTCGATGGCTTTGTTAGTTGCAGCACTTGGCACTTGCCTTGCACAAAATCCACCAACTCTTTGAAAGATGGCCAGGTATTATCAACGTGTTTGGTTTCGAACTGCTGCTGTGTCTCAGAATCAAGCTTGCGTAATGCTAACGTTAACAATAAAAAATCAGCTTCATTCTCAATTTGAATATTTTTGAAAGCCGTAACATTCTCTGCTATAACCCTGAGAAAGGACTGAAGGGATAATACATCACAAGGGCCTTTAGATAAAGGAAAGTTCAAGACTTGGTCGATGTATGAGGTGGCCAAAAGTCGCTTGTTGTCATAACGTTTAAGCAACGCTTCCCATGCAGGTTTATAATTTTGTTCGTCCACCACAAAGGTGGCAATGACAGTCTTAGCTTCGCCCACAAGCGCATCTGCAAGGTAAAAATATTTCTCAATAATCGGAAGTTCACTGTTATGGTGAACCATGGAAAGAAATAACTGTTTAAAGTTTGGCCATTCTGATAACAAACCTGAGAATTTGGGAACAGAAATTTTTGGTAGCCTTGATCTTGCAACCGTTTGGTTTAGGGAAGTGTTTGTGTTATCCAAAGCGGAGAGTTTCTGATTACATTCTATAGCCTTATAATAAAGTCCGAGGGTATCCTTTCTTTGAGCGAAATCGTCCTTTGTAGGGAAAGAAGTCTCCTTACCCACTTCAATGGCGATTGCCGAACAACTCTTAAATTCTGAATTATACTCTGAAAGTAAGGAATCCAGCCTAGTAAGCATCGCGATGAATTCATTTTTGAGCGCGGTATTACCATCAACCACAACTGATTTGCCTACTAGAAAAATCTGATTGATATCTTTTGAAAGTAACTTTAGTGTCGCTCTCCCAGCCTTAATTTCAAAGGATTTGGACATGTTTATGAGAATGTATGAAAATTATGAAAGAATAAAAGGCAGTAACTAATATTAAATGCTTAAGTAGCAAACTACCGAAACAGGTAAATAATCGCAAACTAAAGAACGGTGAATATACAATAGTGTAAAATTAATTAAAAGTTAAAAGATAATTAATGTAAAAATAAAGATAAGTAAAGCAGCAATTTGTGAAATAATAGAATAGATTCAAAGAAAGAAAAACAATGAATGAAAATGCAGCGTAAAAGAAGAAAATAGTGCTGTAAAGAAATATACAAAAATAATGTAAAACATGAAACGAAAAAAAAAGATAAATAATATTATTACTTAAATAAACTAACTAATTCTACTTATAGTGGAAAGAAGTAAATGAATAAATGAAATAAGTAACAAAGTTCCAAATACCAATAGAGTAAATAAATTATGATTAAATTTATAAAGTAATAAAGTAATTAAGTAAAATTTAATGTATTATAAATAGAATGCAAAAATGTTATCAAATTGATATCAACATTTACGACTTTTAAAGCTTTCGTGAATAATAAGATATTTTTTTTTTTATAAACTAATAACATCCACGGCACGGAGGACCAGAAAAATGATGATTTATTTTGTGGACTGTAAAGTAAAGAAAGCAAATAGGAATCGAAATTGATACCAATTAGATAACTTATTTAATTCCTTTTAATTTTATAATTGGTTTAGTAGGTTAGTAATAGTACAATGAAATATTTACAATGTGAATAAATAATGACGCGTAAGAGGCTGGGCCGTTGTTTGGATCCACCAGATGTCGAGTGAAGTGGTAAACACGATGTTGTAGTCCGTCGAGTAGAAGGAAAACGCTTCTTTTCTACTGAAGAAAACTTGGAAAATGATGGCCTTGTCACTTGGAGGTAAGGCTGTAGCTAATTCAACGCAAATCTTCGTCAAGGTCATGTTTTGAAGACCTGTATAGAAATTTGTGGCCACAAAAATTGACGCTTGTCTGGTCAGACTTACAGACGTATATTTTTTTGTATTTATTTATATTTATTTTGCTTTTTTAAAATTACAAATCTTATAAAAGCAGGAGTTCAGTAAGTAACTAAAACAAACAATCTCTTTCTTATAAAAGAATACAAAATAAAGACAAGGCACAAAACAGGCAGAAACAATATAATAGATGATATTAGTTAATAAATTGATAATTTTATAGTAATTTTTAACATTAAACTAGCATATAAAATCAGCTCTTTACTCCACCAACATGAATATAATTTCTATTTTCATTTTGATTCAAATATCACTGAGAAGTTACTACTATGCTTTATAGCCAATATTGAATATTATTTTTAACAATCAAACAGGTTTTTACGAAAGTACACAATGATCTAATTTGATCAACACTAGAACAATTCAATAAACAGTCTAATTTATCTAAACAAGTATTTTTATCTATGAGCAGATGTTGACTAAAGAATTTTAGTCTTTGGTTAGTAAAAAATTTACAGTCAACCAGAAAGTGGGCAACTGTGTCTGATGAGTTATCTGAACAAAGCTTACAGTTAGTGTCCGGGTTAAATTTATAGAGTTTATTTTTCAAGAGGACTCTTGGAAATTTTTTGTTAGCCAATCTTAACTGTGACAGTATTTTTATACATTCAAAATCCACATTTAATCTCAAGTAGGATTCTTCATTATGAAAATTACTAATAAATCTAATGTAACTATTGTATTTTCAATTATAAATTTTATCCAAATCCAAACTTATTAGATGTAATCTATAAGGACTGATTAACCTATTTTTACTTTTCTTAACATCCATATAATTATTGGCTTTCCATAAATCTACAGCTCCTATTTTTCCAAGCGAAATTAAAAGTAAAGTACACCAGTTAAAAGGAATCTGCTGACAGTCAACCAATCTGTACAACCTATTGTAACATAATCTTGGGATACGCGTATCATCCATTTGGAGTATGACCATCCACCAATTCAGCAATCTTTTAAAAACGTCAAGTTCCAAATGTGCTCTACCAGTCTCAAACCTCACTAAAGCATCAGGGGTTGTTTTAGGAAGCTGCAATAAAGATTTAAAAAAGTATATCTGAACTTTATCGAGCATGTCAGCAAATGAAGCAGCCCATACCTCGGCACAATACATTAGCACGTTAGCGACCATGGAGTCAAACAATCTTACTTTTGCGTCCCACGAGTCGGACTTACCCTTACGCAAAATCTGTTTAACTTTCAGCTGTAGACTTGGTTAAGTGAAGTTCGCTCTGTCGTGTGTGGCCTGTTTTTTCATGGTTAAGTTTAATTGTTTGTGATAAAAATTGGCATACAATTAGTTTAATGGTAAAGGTTTATTTATGCAAATTTTCAAGTAATTGTATCAGCGGTTTTCTCCAAAACAGTGAAAATAAAATAAATAAAAAGTTTAATAAGTAATCAGTTAGAACTTAGTTGTACGTTTGTTATTGTTGAGTGGTGGGGAAAAATGAATAACACAGTAAACAGTGAGGAGTCAAGTGGGGGAACCAGCACTACAGTGACAACTTGCTTACCAATATTTCAAACATTGCTTCAGCAATGAATTCGTTAACAAACGAAATGAAAGCGATGAGAAAAGACTTTGACACAATTAGGGAACAAAATAAACGTATTTCCTTAGCAGTTTCTTCTTGTGATAGTCTTTTTAAAAAGTCATTTCGCGAATTTAAGCGGGAAACCACTCAGTTAAAAAATATGATCATTAACTTAGAAAAATAAAACTTGCAACTTAAAGGTGAACTTGCTCAGATTCAACAGTCTACACATTACAACGCTATAAAAATATCAAATTTTCCTAAAGCGGAAAAGGAAGAGCCGTTACAAGTTTTTAAAAAAATATGCACCGTTGTTGAATTTGATTTTAACTTCGAATTTGTTAAAGACTGTTTCTGCTTAAATCCTAGAAATGCCAGAGTTCTTCCAATGATTATAATTAAATTTTTAAGAAATAAAGATAAATCATTGTTTCTGAAACATTTAAAAGAAAAAAATATCCGCTTGTCATCTGATATGTTTGAGAAGGAAAATCCGAGCGTTCCTATTTATATATCGGAATTTCTATCTCCAATGTTGAATTCGCTCTTCAAAGAGGCAAGATCTTTAAAAAGAGGTGATGTATTTAAATACGTTTGGGTAAGAAACGGCAGAATTTTCGTTAAAGTTTCAGAAAATTCGAATGCAAAAATAATAAATAGTAAATCAGATTTAGACGAATATCTGAAACCAAAACTAGTACATGGCGAAAAGAAAGGCCGTTTTGAAGAATCTGAAATCGAAGAATCTGACGCAACAGATATTTCTGAAGTAAGCAAGGAAACAGAACTAAGAAGAGGAAAAAAGTGGGTGGAAAAAAGGCTAGTTACGAGAAGATCGATCAGTTTTTTCGTTTACCGGAGAAAAAAGAAAAATAGAACTTTTCGATCAACTAGTGAAAAAGGCTTTCAACTCGGATTTTGGAACATTAGTGGATTTAAAAATATTTATGAAGTAGGTGTTGACATTATTTCTTTGTTTCAGAATTTGGATATAATCTGTTTTGCGAAACATGGCTAACTGCTTTAAGCTTTCCTCTACCGGAGTTCCTAGTGTCATATGAGAAGTACCAAGTATTAGCTGTCAAAGAAAAACTTATGGGGCGTCCGTCAGGTGGAATCTTAATTTTCACAAGGAAGAATTTTGTAAAGAGGTTGAAGTTATTGATAGTTCTTTTTCATGGATTTTTATTAAATCTGTTATTGATGGTGAATGGGTAATTATCGGAGTAGTTTATTTCAAACCTAATTTAAATGACGCGGTATTCGAAAGTTTTAATGAAGTTCTATACGATATATCTAATAATTACAGTCATTGTAAAATTATAATTGCAGGCGATTTTAATGCACGTATAGCAGACTTACAGACGTACTACTGTAGCAGGGGCACAGTAGCCCTGTGTGTAGGTGTATTGGTGGGGAGGTCAAGGCTGATTGGCTGCCGACTCGTCACCTGATGATTTGTGTGTTATGCCGGCAGTAGCATCCCTTGGTACACAGGCGTTGACGCTCGCTAATGAGAGTGGACGCATTTAAAATAAATAATTCAAAAGAAATATACTTAATAAATATAATTAATAAATAACCCAAATAAAATAGTTTTTCAACATATTCATAAACAAGGGGGAAAAATTGAAACCAATAAATTAAAATAATTATCATTCTGTTAGTTTGTTACCATCTTCCTTTTTCTTTCAATGGAACGGGTAGTTCACAATTTCCTTGTATTGCTACAATGTGCAGCAGTGATACCATGATAACAAAGTATTTACTATTTTAATAATGTATAACTTTATCAAACTAAACCACTCGTTTCAAGTTGGTCTCGCAATGGAGAACATACGAATCTATTTACATTGTTACAGTGTGAGACCGGCACACACACTAACCTACTACAAATACACACGGAGAGCCGAACAAGTTCCCACAAATAGAAATATTATTGTCTAACTGTACAAACCGGTTGGCGGTTCTCCAGACCAAACTAAATTGCGCAATGTGAATATATTTCTACTTTATACCGGAAATTTGGTTATATTATGGTAGAATGGTGTTAAATACCAAAATTTTAGTAATAATTACACATTCATTATAAAAAAAGGAAAGAAACTGTGAAAACATACAAGATTTTTTTCTTACCAATTTTCACAGTTCCAACTGGCAAAAGTCAGAATTTTTAAAAGTCTTATTTCCTTAAACTATCACAAGGATGGTGGAGTCCATTATACTGAAATGGTATTGGAGAGAAAAGCCTAACGTCACACTTCCCCCTACTAGAAATTCCCCACTAAAGGCAATTTTTTCCAGATATATCTTTCTAAAAACATTAATAGATTTAAACTATTTTAATAGTGGACACTAAGTTTAAGGAGACCTTTGGAGTCATGCAAAACACTAAAATCTTAGCGGCTTGAAACCGCGTAAACAGAGAGGCGGGGCCTAATTTTCCCTCCATCTTGTAGGAATGGTATACGGGGCTTAATTTTCCTCTCTATGCATTGTTTGACGAGCTCAAGATCTCCCTCTTATTGCCTTTTTGCCAAATTTCTAGCCTCGTTTTGCTTGGAAAACAATTAATTACTTTTTAATCCCTCCTTTTTATAAGCAGCAATGGTTCCAGTAAATATATGACAGTAATAATATGACTATTATGTCTATAGGGCAGTAATAATATGACTATTACTGCTCAGGCAAAGGAAGAGCAAAAGGAAAAGAAAAACAATTCAACGATTTCAAAAAAAAAAAAGTAGTAAAAGGGAGGGGAGATTTAGACCTCATCAGTCGGTAGCCAATCATATGCTAGGCGTGAAAAGCCTCGTGCAAGCCTTCTACTACATACAAGATGAAAGCTGGAGATGTCCAATTGTCGCCCATCTCCCCACTGTATCGCTAAACAATCACCAAGGCTGGCTTGATTTAAATATATATATCTAATATTTACATAATTATGTTGTATATAATTATTAGCGTATATTTACAATATACAAATACGTGAATAATTACACTATATTATTATATATAGTAGGACTCTTTTTTATTTATTTATTTATTTATATTTGAGTTTCCACTGGAGTTCAACATGAGCTTCCACATATTTTAAGAGTACGAACGAAAAAGTTAGGTAAAAAATGTTTTGCTGGCGTTTGTCTACGTAAATATCCCAAAAAAGAAAAACCATTGGCAGCTCAAAAATTGTTATTCTGCTTAGGTTATGGGTTCTACTACCTAAAGAGGGTTTGACAACTAAGTCAATACTGCACTGAAGAAGCCTAATGCAATATGAGCGCATGTCGGTTTTGTAACAAACAAATGACGCAGTCTCAATTCGAAGCGAATGCCTGAAAGATCATACATCTTGGGCGGTATAAAAAAAAGTAAAACTCCTACTTCTACACGTGGAAGGCACTTCCAATTCGCAGTTTTCTTTAAACAAATATTATATATTTAATTCTTCTCCGCATTATATAATTAATAAAAGCCACGGTATTTTGTAATAGTACTTTCGAAGAAGCCTACGATCACTTCCCAAAAGCATTGAAAATCAATTTTCAAAAAAAATGTTACAAATAAAAGTAACAAGATGTTTACAGATTTATATTTTGAACTGTTGAAGCGTTTTAGAGAAAAATCCAAAACATCATATTCAGTAAAGTGGACGAAACTTTGATACGATAGCAATAGTTCCTCTTCGGATGAGCGGATATGTAACACTAACTTAAAAGGTGTTTGTATCTGCTCTAGGGTCCAGCTCCGTTGATTGTATCTGCTCGTACAGTCCAGCTCCGTTGAAGCCTGCAAGCTAGGTTCATATGTCTTCACTTCCAAGTTGGTACTAGAGTGTTCTAGAAGACTGGAAGAGCTTTCTTCTTCGAAGCATGTACTTCTAATCTATCCCATGCGGAGGTCCCGATTCAAGTCCAGCTGGGCTGCCCTTGTAATTTCTCTTCCTAGGAGCCCTCTACAGCTCACTGTTCGGTGATGGACGGTACTGTCTGAAAGAAGAGAACACTGTCCGGAGGCCGGCAATGCCCGTGAGAAGGCTCCGGGCGCCAATGACCTAAAATGTTGACGCGCCTTAAATTAAGAAAAAAATATACTTCCTCTGCAAACAAGGAATTTTTACTAGTTTTTAATACTTAATTGTATTTATCTTTAAACACGAATCGTATTGAATCGAAATTGTAAAAAATAAATTTCCCCTCAGAGAAATGTTTCAAATAAAGTATTCATAGATTTATAAAGTTGTGCAGCATTCAATAAAAACTTTTTCTTTTATAATCAAGTAATCTCAAATTATACATATATTACGTACCGGAAAGATGCAATTTTGAAAATTAGAAATGAACGATCTATTTCTTTGTACAGGTAAGAGAAAGTAATATATAGTGTTTATATTTCTTAGAAATATATGTTTTTAGTTGGTAGTTGTTTGTCAGCCATTGGAAGGAGATTTTCTTGAAAGTGTGTAATGAATAATAGAAATGCTTTATAACAGTATCTTGTTAATTTGTGACTGTGAAATATATACATGGAGCATTATGAAATTAGAGATATTATCTACAGGATTCGATGAATTTAAATCATTTCTAGGTAAGTACAGTGTCTATGTGAAGGAAATTAAAACGAAGGAAAGAAAATTGAACTATTCGACGGACTAAAAGCAACAAATGGAAAATGTAATTAATGACGATATCAACACGAAAAGATGGTGTGATTAATGGAAGAAGTACAGAGGAAGTAATAGTGACCTATATTTGGGGTGTTTCTCCCTAACAGAATGCGCACACAGCCCCACCACTACATACAAAACAGACCACTGACAAAACAACTTGTCAACAACAACAACCAGTCAGCCAGAGAATCTCTATAACAAATTTGTGAACATTCCACCAACAGTTTAGAAATACTCATAGTATACCTTCAGTGTGTCTGTGCGCGCGCATAGTAATGTAGTGGTGGTGACGTCACCGTAAACCGTTACAAATCCAAATTCCAAAATGCCCAACCCCTTTTCTTTAACACACTATCTCCTAATATTCTTCTTTTTTTAATTTTTTATTATTTATTTAAAACTAAATATGACAGACTTAAAGTACATCCTTAAATACATCCTTAAGGTATATAAGAGTAGGGTACTATATACTCTGCCCATAATATGCGCCATATACTCTGCCCTGAATGTAACGCATACTACACCCCATACAGCATCTGTGTTGTTTATTTCGGTGAAAAAGTGGTGTGAAACACTTACGTATTCCCACTTGTCATTGGCGCTCGGAGTTTTCTCAGAGTACTGCCGGCCTCATTGACAATGTCCATCATTGGACAGTGAGCTGTAAAGGCTCCTAGGAAGAGAAAAATCTAAAGACCGCACTGCTGGACTCGACCAGGACCCCACTTGGATTCAAGCTTAAAAAAGAAAAGGCCTCCAAATTTTCTCCGAAATTCGGCAAATTTATTTACTTCCAACAGGGTAACCAATTTTCTTTAGTCCTTGCAGAATACTATTTAACTTAAAAATGTTGTCATCAAGCTCCAGAACATTAAGTTTCCTTGAAAAAATATTACTAATAAGAAAAAAATAACTATAATCCTGAACAAATGTAGCCTAGCTACTAACTGTACCAAATTATAAAGAAAATCAATGTAGTATTCGGAGAAAATAGTGAATAATTGAAAAAATAAAATAATCGAGTTACTTCGGAGTGACGGATTATGAGCTTCTTGCGAATTTCCTGTTTTGAATTATCTTGCTTCTTTCTCCTAGACGTGTAACACATACCACTCGCTACAACAATTCTTTCTCAACTCAATGTAAGGTAAATTAATATTTTTTGTAATTAACATTCTCTTACTTGCTTTAAGAGATAATAATTGTATATGAATTTAAACATTCACATCCATCCATCGTCAGAGTATTGTTTCATCAAGTTTCGCGTAGAGCGTTGTTTTCAACTTTAAGTTTCTCTAACACCTCAACTGATTTGTAGAGAAATCCTCAATCTGATTAAATAAATACTCAAAAATAAAGTCCCTCTTATGGTTGGTGGATTTTATTCGAAAGATTGTGGTCGCATGGTGATTATTAATTTTGAGCTTTCTCGATGGATGAGAATCTAAAACTGGTACACGCAACAAAATGAAGCATTCAGCAATGATGGATAAAATCCAGGATATTAGCCCGCATTTCTGCGAACCCAACTAATCCTATAACTTTATATGGAACGTTTTTCCCAGGGGAAAATTGATTTAAGCTTGTTCTGTGTGAAGTCAGCAGTTCTCGTTCCGAGTGCTAGTTCAATACAGAGTACATCCCCCAGTCACGTGATGCGATATTTGGATAATAATTGGCCAACAAAAAAAAATCACAACTCTCTTTTATGGCCAATAATTACAATTAAAATTAATGAAAACTTAAGAAAATAATAGAAAATTAAACGTCGGATGCGACGCCTGTCCGGTATAGAACAATATGGCAACTAGTATTAAACGGGTACAATATTGTTCACAAAACTAGCTCTTCTAGTACATTTTATTTAAATTCAATCTAACATTATTATTTGTATGAAATTTTATTTTTGTAATAAAATATTGTGAAGGGAGGAGGGGGTTTAGAGAGAGAGATAGATAGAGAGTGAGAGAGTGGGAGAAGTAGAAAACTGTATTAAAATAATGTTATAATATAAAATATCGAGGGCAATCTGAATGGATGTTTGTTTGTGTGTATGAACAAATAGATAAAAATGGCAAAGTGATGTGATTGGGGATAATAGTGACGATACTACGCTCCCCACCACACACTGCGCTCCCCACCGCACAGCCTCCACTGATAACATGTTCACTACATATATCAGAAACACATTAGCTACAAATAAATATTATCTCAATATTCACCACTTTAGATTCCCATCACTCTAAATTACTTTGCTCTTACAACTGTAAGTGGATGGACGCCCGCAGGTACTATTGCTAGCATTTGGCATGCTGCAAATATTTAAAGCTTCATTTTTGAAAAATGGAAGGTGAATTTGAATTAATGAGTATGTGTTAAGGAGCAAACTACCAAAATCTGTTGCTCAAACATCTTGTCCATGGGTTGGGAAAGCAATATCGAAGAAGTAATCGTGGCCTGTCATGGATCTAAAACTGGCCACCACCACACCTTCTCCGACAATTCTTCTGGGGGTCTAAATTTTCGAAGCTTTTCCCATTCCTCTTTCAGTTGTTCATTATCTAGGCCAAGTTGCAGTGGGTGGACTGCCACTAGAAGATGAATTCTCTTCTGAGCTATTTAAAGAACATATGAGAGACAAGTCTCTGGCAACCTAAAATGGCTGCTTTTTTTGACACAAATAAGAGGTAAAAGGACCAATTTAATTAGTCATTGATCTTCCAAGTTTTAGGGAACCCAGATGGCGAGCATGCTGCACAAACATAATGAGCAGAGTGCAGAAAAGTATCAGAGATATTTTCCGTGATAGCTTTCCAGCTCTGGAAACTTTCCAGTTCTGCGTGATAACTTTCGAGCTCTGCGGAACCACAACACCACAACAACTGCAGAAAAGTACTTTACTAGAGAAATGACTAAAGTTCAATCATATTGTAATTATCACCACATACAGGGAAATTCCCCAAACAAAAAAATATTAAGCCAAACTTCAAAATCCCTGTTTCACTCAAGTTCCAACAGGGCTTGCGATAGGCACATTGTGTGTTTTAAATTTTTTTAAATAAATTAAGGGCTTATTTTTGATTACATAAAGATATAATCGAAAATACATGTTCTGAAGAAACCCCATGAGACCAAAACATGTTTTTTAGAATATTGTAAGAGGTGTGTGTGAGAGTGTGCTCGCGCGAGGCATTACGTTCATAGTTGTATGTGAACAGCACAACATTAAAATGAAAAACCACAGCAAGTTCAAACTTCATTTCAGTTTGGTTATCATCAAAAAATCCGACAAGAAGTTACAGGCCAAAATCCCTGAAGGCCGAAATACACTCTACTGAATTGTTATTTTCAGTTTATCGCAATGTTCTTGAAAACGGCTACCGCAATTTTTTTTTAAATTCGTCTTAATATTTGTGGTGGTGGTTGGTTCCGCAGAGCTGGAAAGCATCAGAGACATTTTCCTGGTAGCCGTAAGCAGGCTACCACGGAAAATGTCTCTGATCGTCTAAATATGATAGATATTTATGTGAATATTGATTTTTTTAGGGGTTTCTGGGGGAACAGTGTCGTTAAGTATCAAGATTAGCAACGTATCACTTATATTTGAAGCACATTTTTCTGAAAAAAATTTTCAGAAGGGTTTCATTTTAGAAGGGTGTTGGAGGGGTCTTTGTCAGTTGGTTGAAATTTGCACAAACTTGGTCGGCTTTGATACAGAGCGCTCTGCACAAGGTCTTTCAGGTATATAACTAACATCTCCACCTGGATGCTTGCGGCCACCAGCCCAACTAAACACTGAACATTCCAATTGTTAAGGAAATTTATTGATTTAATTGTATTAATTAGAGTACAAGAAAGTCGTGTGACGGTTTAATACCAATTTTTTTTTTAAATTTAAAATAGTCGCGCCAAGAAATAATATTCAACAGTTGAATATTTTATTCAAGCAGTTAACAGACTGTTGCTATGATGTGTGATGCGCTAGATGATATAATAGATAATAGATATATATCTCAACCTGTAAGGGAGAAAGTAGTACTCTCCTTACTATTCGATTGTCACATAACTAGTTCTTACAAATAAACTATTTAACAACATATTAAAACAAGTTAGAGATCACAAACAACTTTTTTGATTAACTACGGGCTGCCTGTCTGAGTGGGTCGGCTAGGTGTTTGTGTATTTGTCAGCAGTATAGGTGATAAATATGTGTTGGACTAGTGTGAACATGGGAGCGTGAGCCGATCTATAAAGTCTGATAGTCCGTACAACAGCCAAAGCATGAATAACAGAGTGTGCGTGGGAGAGAGAGATTGAGGGCCAGGTCAAAGTTCTGGATTTGACATTTAGATTTACCGCTGTCCTGGAATGAACCCTGAGAGGAGGAGAGGTTTGTGTATAGCCGGCTTGTTTGATGCTGGGATCAGAGAAACAGGCGGGGAAATATTCCAGCAGCCACTCTCTCTCTCTCTCTCTCTCTCTCCAACACTCCCCTTGGGTCTATGCTTCCACCCCAAAAGAGTTCCCGCTCTCCCCAGGCGCATCCTCTTTAAAGGGAGATTTCTGGCTTTGAAACCGTTTGCACCCCCATAACTTCTCTACTTTGTATTCAAGTAGGGTGAGCGCAATTTGAAAAGCTAAAACGCATATCACTAACTTCTAACTTCCCTCCACTCTACAGAGCACACACACACATATAACGCTGACTCCACCAAACTTGTCGTACCAAACACATTTCTTCATTAAACTTTAAAATATTTTTCTTTTTTTTTTTGCCTTAAAAAGTTTATTTCATTCTAAAACGGCGAGCCTGTTTCCGGAGGCTTCATAAACAGAATAAAGAGAAACCAAATAATGTTAATTGATCTTCTTTAACTTTTCATGCTAGGGAAATTTATAGTGGATATAAGTAACTGATTTTTGTGGGGTTCTGGGGAACCAGTACCGTCCAATTTTCCTCTAAAATACAATGTCACAAAAATTTATAGTTTCTTTATTAATAGTGCTAGAGTTTCAAATTTGAAGGAAATCGTCTGACAGAAAATAATACTTACAGAATTGGTGTTTCGAGTTTTTTGGGAATTTCTCGTGCACGGCTACAAGGATTTTCTGTAAATTTGGAATGTTTTTTCTGTCTCTTGTCTGGCGACATGTAGTTAGCAAACAGCCAGAGAATAAGGAAAGATTTGCTAGCCAGAACTGTTGCGATTGTTCTAACTGTGGATATGGTGTGGGTAAGTTGATGAAGGCTCTTTACCAACTTGACACCTGTTACAATTAGTTTCTTCAATAAGTTCCCAGCTAACAATGGGTCACTTCTTTCTTTAATAAGTTCTCAGCTAACAATGGGTTACTTCTACTTCAATAAGTTCCTAGCTAACAATTGGTCACTTCTACTTCAATAAGTTCCCAGCTAACAATGGGTTACTTCTACTTCAATAAGTTCCCAGCTAACAATGGGTCACTTCTTTTTTCAATAAGTTCCCAGCTAACAATGGGTTACTTCTACTTCAATAAGTTCCCAGCTAACAATTGGTCACTTCTATCAATAAGTTCCCAGCTAACAATGGGTTACTTCTACTTCAATAAGTTCCCAGCTAACAATGGGTTACTTCTACTTCAATAAGTTCCCAGCTAACAATGGGTCACTTCTTTTTTCAATAAGTTCCCAGCTAACAATGGGTTACTTCTACTTCAATAAGTTCCCAGCTAACAATGGGTCACTTCTTTTTTCAATAAGTTCCCAGCTAACAATGGGTTACTTCTACTTCAATAAGTTCCCAGCTAACAATGGGTTACTTCTACTTCAATAAGTTCCCAGCTAACAATGGGTCACTTCTACTTCAAACAACATTTTTCCGAGAAATAATTATTTTTGGATGGTAGTGGGGGGTGGTGAGTTAGGCTTAAATTTAAACTGCTGCAACAAGCTTTGTCAGTTGAGACAGAGTACGCTACAAGTCCACTCTTTCTTTTTACACCTTTCTACGCTTCTTCATCTATGGCCAAATAAACGTTGTAATTGTAAAGAAAATTTGTTAATTAAATTGTATTAATTGGAGTGGGAGAAGGTCAGCGTTCAATCAGAAAGTGTTTTTAAATCTTACTTCATCTTAACTTTGTCACATGTCTTTAGATTGAATCAACCACCAAACAGAGGCACCCTGACAATTATATCAGTTTAACATTTACAACTAGATACCAAACAAAACCCTGAGATTTTCACTCATACAAGGTTAAAACTGTAAGAAAAACTTTATATATATATATATTCCATAGCCTTGCTGTTGCTCCGTTGAATTATTCAACCGTGAAATGAATATTAATCCGTCGGCAAAACTGGAGTGGGTTCTTTTTCTAAATTAATTAATTCCCCTAATAAGGTTTCTTATTTTTTATACACTAAAATTATTGCAATATATATATAAATTCTGGATCGAGTTGTCAATTTTTGGAATAGATCACCATAAATACATATTCTGACCCCCCCGTGCCGGAGTACGAAAGATTAGCGAAGGAGTGTGAGTGTTATAAACGAAATATATAAAAAACGAAAAATTACAGCAAGTGCCAACTTGATATTTCACTTGTGGAACTAGTATAGGTACTAGTGCCACATCTTGCTTCAAGGTTTTGAGCTAAATCCACCAACCAAATTGTCACCTTACAGAGTATTTTTTTACCAGGTTTTCGCGATTTTCTCAAAATAGATCCATTGATTCTTTTTAAGCTTCATATACCTTCCTGGGAAAAATGATTTTTTGGTGGGATTCTGGGCCAACAGTAATGTTAAGCTTCCCTATAAAGTACCACTTCATTACAATGTATGCTTCATATACATTAGAAGCATTTTTAGAATTCCAAATTTGAAGAAGATCGGTTAACGGAAGTGCCAACTTACAGAATAGATTTTCTCGAAAATAGGAATTTATAATTTTCTCGAAAACGTATCAAATAAACTCTGTACACAGCTAACTACACACTTATAAACGTATCCACTTTTATGTATTCCACTGTTATGCGGAATTAAAACTTCAAATGTTACAATGTAGGTGTTTCAGAACCTGCCAACAGCAGTACTTTGCTACTTATGCTACCACTATTTCCATGTCTGGACAAATTTGAGTTTATAGCAAATATGTTATTTAGTATAACATGTAATTTGACTAACAGGTGTGAGAGAAAGTCATGTGAATGTTTCACAACAAATTTTGTTGTCTGTCAAAGTAAACAGGCAACCGCTGTCCATAGTCCATTCTTAACTCTTAAGCTATAAAATTGTTATAAAGCTTAACTTTATTATTTCGTGACTGTTTACTAAATCTTAGGAAAACATCTAGATAACAAGATAATAGCATACATAAAAGTAGTTAATAAGCCAACACTACAGAGAATAAGTAGATTTCTAAAGCAATAACTTTTAATCTCCTAATGAACCACACTATTACTGTGTGATTATTATTTTAAGAAATAGAGCTAGTAGACATGCGCACTGTGTACATCACAACATGGTGCTCATTAAGAATATGTGTGTGTGTGTGTGTGTGTGTGTGTGTGTGTGTGGAGTGTGGTGCTCTCTGTCTCAATAACTCTAACAGTCCGTGCTAGTGCTGGTTGCGCGGACGATTGCTACGTGACATGGGTACAGTATACCCTAGTAACTAACTGCCACCAATATATACGTCATCTCTTCTCCATCTTCCACAAATAAATTCGATTTTACTTACACCAATCCCAACTATAATAACACTGGAGCACCTTTATCATTGTTCATTTGAGACATATTTTCGGTATAATTGATATTGGGGCGAGGGAAATCTCCTCTTAAGTGCCATCCACTGCAATAATGTTATATGCGGCCACCATCTAAAGTGTCTTTGCTAGAGCAGTAACTCTGTCTGAAGGAATTTTATTATCACAAAAAGGATCAAGGAACAAAATTTTCTAATGATAAACATCTATTGTGAAAACATTACTACTAATACGATTTTATTCATATTTATTATATATAACAGGGTCATTCAGTTAGTTAAAACATTAACAGTTACGGTTTTAATATATCCTGTATATATATATATCCTATATATATATATAGGTGTGTGTGTTTGTTTGTATATATGTATAGCATTTTTACTTTCTCTTAGTTCTAATAAGAGGAAGTATATTGCGGTCCAATTTTCGAAACTGAGTATTGACTTGTAAAATACAAGTTTTGTGATTCCCGGATACCAAAAGTGTGAGTCTGTATGGTTTTAATGAATGTGTGAGTGTGAACAGAAATATCTCAAAAATGAAAATTCGCAGGAAGCTGGAACTTGATATTCCGTTTAGGTATTTCCATCACATCTGTCAAGAAAGGGGGAACAAATGCTCCCCTCCCTCTCTCCCTCTGTTTTTTGAGGAGAAAATAGGAAAGAACTGAAAGAGTTAGTCAATAAAGTGGTGCTTCTAGTTCAGGAATTTTAAATCGCAAGTTTGCTGTCAAATCTCATGGTAATATGGAATTAGAATATCGAGTTTTTAGCCTCCTGCGAAACACAGTACACACAGTACACGCGCACACAGTAAGAAATAGATCAATTTCTTAATATCAATTTTTCGTATTCGGAGCTCTTTGAAAAAAAAAAACATGTACGTATTCCGATGAAAACTCAATAACGAAACTTTGGACAAACACCACCATTGAATCAGGCAAATTAAAAAACTATAGAACATTAGATTCTTCGTATTATGATTGGAGCTCTGGCCTTGTTACGGTGATTATTTCATAAGAGTGGGATCAATTATCTCCACGTACAGAACAGCTGAGTGCAACAACAAATACCAGGATTATAATGAACAATAATATTAAATTTACAGATCAGTTGTAAAGAAAGAAAGAAAGAAAGAATTGTCCAAACAAAACAAACTTCTTTTAGCTAAATACAGAATAGCATTATAACAAAACAAGAGTGGCGGCCCATGATCTTCTTTAAATTAGTTGGTTCTACTTCTAACCACCATGCTGAATGAAAACTAAATTTTGCAAACCAAAAAAAAATCAGTTTTGTTGTCCTATGTGACAATGTTGGAATACTGACAATCTAACTGCATTGGTTTTTTAAAGCAGATTTTGGTGTAACTGTTGTCTGCTGTATTCAGTATTTTCAGCCACCATTTAATCGCTAATTTGAGAACGTTTAATTTTAGATTACTTTGCCCCGTTTCCAGCCTTACCAACTAACTGGTTCTACAAGGTGTGGTCATAACTTACAGCTTTAAAAAACTTGGTTTGAATTATTTCTATGTCATCCAGATTTCACTGGCGTATAGCAAGACCGAACGGACCCTGTGTCTAAATTTTCAAGAAAATTAGTAAACTGGAAATGCGTCTTACTAAACATTTTCTTAATAAAAACACCAACGAATTTCATTGGTAACACCACTGGGAACTGAATATACAATCTCTCAATTACAAATTTGCAAACTGTAGTAAGAAAAAGTGGTGTGTAAGTTTCACATCAGATTGTTTATTATTTTGTAGTAATAATAATGTGAGTGGGCAGGCGAGAGTTTTGCTACAGCAACAGCTAAGTGGTATAAGGTAGATAACTGATAAATGAATCATTCACCTTCAAGGTCAATAAATCTCCACAACACCGCCACCTCAAGGCCATCCTGCAAAACCAGCACTGTGTTGTTTAAAGAAATAACATCACACCACTTAGACATCCAATAAATATATATATGTATATATATTGCAATTTATAGTTGAACTTGGTGTGATGGCGCTGCAATATCTCTATACTCGATAAAAAAAACACATCGACATAGACAGGTCCAAGGTATGTACCACACAATACAAAAATGCACACAGAGAGTGGGGCCTTTTTCAAAGAAAAAATTATATTATCGCGGTTTTTCCCACTCTGCGACCTGACAGAACGAACATCTCTTGTTGTCTTAAAATCAAATATGAAAGAACTTAACTTTTACGGCCTGACTAACTCAAAACTAAAAACTATTTGGCACTCATACAGGTCAACTGAACACAGGATCGAATTAATAGTCTCGGTGAGCCAAACACATTTTCAGTTGTCGGATTTTCACAGTAAACTTCGTATCAAGGTCTTAATGGCGCTACATACGTCGAATATCAAGTTTAAATTTGCTGTGATTTTACGTTTTTGAATTATTTTAAAAAGTTTAAAGAAAATAATTAGAACCATTTTTAGAAAAAGGTGAAAAACAGACAAAAAATCAGTAGAGTCGCCCTCCCGATTGATGGATTTTGGCCGAAACCTTGCAGTCAGATGCGGTGGAGGAACCTGGACGGAATACAAAGTTTGAGCTTCCTGCGATTTTTTATTTGTGAGGTCACGATTTGACATGATCGCCAGATACTTAAATCTGGTTAACTAGGTTTTGAACCATGTTGGTGGCCGCAGTTATATCCAAAATCGGGGAATATCAAATTGCGGAAGTTACTCTAATAGTAGATAACCAGCAGGAAAAAAAAGCAAATTAGCAGTTACCATTTGATAGTTTGTGGAATCTAGTTATAGACCATTAAGGCTATGTCATTTTTCTCTATTCTTACTTTCTTGATGTTGGTGAACATGAGCCAACATCATGAGATCTGCCAACATCATCAATTGATTAGAAATAAATCTATGCAAAGGCACAAACAATTGAGCAAGTTAGAGATGAGACAGTTAAGGACAGCGAGTTGTTTAGCCAAGATATTTACTGTTATAAACAAGATGATCATGTTGTCCCCCCCATTCGCTGCTTCACCAATCTACAAAGCAATATATATATATATTTTCAAGGCCAATATAGACGCGGCACTGTTCGCTCATCAGTCTCTGCTTTCTATGTAATGTCCTTCCCCCACCATTCCAATTTTCTTTCTTCATTTTTTACTGACTGGCATCATCACTTCATAACCGCCATTACTTGGGTACATATCTACATTCTATATCGGTCTATGTGCCTGCGCCTGTATGTATATGTTGCATTCTTCCAAACCTTTGCTTTATCAATGCCTTTTCGATTCCTTCTTGTTCCTGTCCTTCTTCCTTCTCCTGATTGTTGTACACTCTATTTTCTAAATCAGCGGTGGTTCTTCCATCACAGCAAAGCAGCACTGATACTACTTTCTATTAATCGTGTAAGAGGAAATGTTACGATCGTGTCAAATTTTCGATATCGGATTTTCACAGGACATACACGTTTTGATGTCCCCTGAGTCAGAAAAAAGCGGTTTTTAGAAACGGGTGCGTATGCGCGCGTGTGAGTGTGTTTGGAAGGTCAGCATAACTCTAAAACGGAAGATTGTAGAAAATTCAAACTTGATATTTAGTTTAAGAACTAGAATAGGATCTGACAATCAAATTTTGTTCAAAATCAGTCAACCGGAAGTATCACTTTACGAATACATTTATACTAATTCCATTTAGATTAGATTAGATTAGAAACTGGGTGGCGAGCTTCATTCCACTGCGATCTACAAAACGAGTCTATTGTGGATCCCCTTAAATTATAGCACAACCCCCAGCTTTGCCATCGTAATCAGTCCTAGCAAAGCTGAGAGCGGCTCCGTCATGAAGCTCATAGCTTCGGGATTGCCTGTCCCCAATTGAAGAAACCTTATCCTCGCCAATCGGCGCACTCACAGAGGATGTGCGCCGGGGTTTCCTCCTCTTCCTTGCAGAATCGGCATACGCACTATCTGCAAGTTGTAGATGGTGCATGTGTCTGTTCAGCCTACAATGCCCTGTTAGTCGACCCACAATTAGCCTTATATCCCTTCGGGTATGGCTCAGTAGATCTCTGGTAAATTTAGGCAAATATCTCTTAATAAAGAGCTTTGCCTGCCTCTGTCCTGGGTGTTTTCTCCCATCAAAGCAGACGCTGTTCTTCTATCCAACCTTTGATAGAAGTTTGAATAAGGCTCCTGTACAAGCCGCAGAAAGGTTCGGGGCCTATAACGGTATCCTGTGAACCCTCCTCGCTAGGGTATCCGCTCTTTCATTGCCCAGAAACCCCGCATGTCCCGGCACCCAGGCGAGTGTCAGTTTATTCCGAGTACCCACCTCGGTTAGGGCAAGTATCATGTAGGCTATCCCTCGGCAAGTAGGCTATCCCACACCAGTCTTCAGACTATTTGGTGTGAAGAAAGTGCCTTCAAGGCTGCCTGACTGTCGGAGTATATGGCCACTCTTCTACCCACTATGCCTTGCCTTATAATCTCCGTAGCACAGAGTTGTAACGTCACGACTTCAGCCTGAAAGACCGTGGCGTACTTCCCTAGGCCGGCCTTAATCTTAACTTTATGCCTGCCCCCATAGACCCCGGCTCCGACCAGTCGGAGTTTTGGATCCGTCTGGATACCAGATCGAGTTACCGAACAGTGGGGGGTCACAGTCCCATTCACCTCTGCTCGGTATAACAATTTGGAAGTTCCTTTCGAAATGATACCTAGGAAGGAACCATCCTATCAGTTGGCTTTCCAAGAAGATGGTCAGCCTTGATTTCCTCAATCAACCTCTGGTTATTACGATCATGCCTAGATGTGATGGGAAGCGAATAATTCCATTTTGTCATTAAACTTATGTACATAGTAACATAACCTTATAACCTCCCGCACATACAATCGAAAAGTCAACAAGTGTAGTATGTAACAGAAACATTACGTTGAAGTAAACTCTCTACACGATCTACATAAATTTACTCTGACGATGGACGACAATCCGAACCCGATCAGGAATAAGAGAAATATGCCTATTACGATGGATTCTGAGTTCTCTGTAGCACTATCAAACAAAAATATCAAGTCTGATCTTTCTACATTTTTGTTTTTGAGCTACGTGTTCATATACTCTCATTCATTCATTCATACATATATACATACAATACATACATACATACATACATACACATCATTTTCTAAATGCATATTTTTTGGATTTAGGCGTCCTCAAAACGTGTATTTCCGGTGAAAACTCGATATCGAAAATTTGACACGATTACAATACTTCCTCTTACTAGGAGTAAGGAAAAGTAAAAAATGTTCAAGTTGTGAAGAATAAAATATCTTAAAATCGAAAAAATTACCTACATCTCTTAGTTTGAAGTTTGCCATATGACCGTGATTCTAAACGGCATACTAATTACCACCATGGGATACAAAGGTTCGGATCGAAATACATAAACCGGAAATGTATGTCCAACTTTAATAAAGGTATATTTGCTTTGCGCAAATTTCTCATAAAAGGCTCTACAGATTTTCCTTAAACTTGGTATGCTACTGCAACTACTGTAATAGTTTAATAGTTTTACAGTTTAATAGTTTTTATAGTTTAATAGTTTTAATAGATTTTTATGGAGGAGAGTAAGAGTATTAAGCTACATTCAAGATACACTGGTATAAGCAAAAATTCTGTGAGCTAGAAAAAGAAAATGGCTAAGAAGCGGTGCGGTAGTTTAGGAAGTAGAGTGTTGTCTTCTTGAAGGTTGGAGAATATTTCCTCGCTTTTATAGTGATCGAGCCTACCCTCTTTTCTAGTGATCGAATTCCTCTTTTTTAGTTTAATTAAGGATAAGAAAGTATGTCTTGATTTCCCTATAATGTATTGTTGAAGTGGTGCAACAGAAGGTAACTTGCTAAGCGTCCTATGAAGTGTTAGGTGATGTATTGTTGGACGTCTGTATGTCTGTACGTCCAGCAAAATTGTATATAGCTTATCACTTTTACTGAAAACATTTATTTGGAAAAAATTATTTCCGGGTTTTCTGAGAAGGGCAGAATACATTAAAATCATTTCAGTTTAATATACTGTCCCATCACCTGGTGGATTGAGGGAACTAAACATTGAGTAAATATTCCGATTTTTAAGATTAATAAGAAGTCAGAGGGTGGCAGTAACACGTGCTTGTTTTCACATCATAAAAAGAATCAGAATTTTGACCTGGTATACAATCTCCAATGGCATTCTCCAATATACTTAAGCACTAGCCGAGCCTGATGGACTTCACCAACTTCAGCATACACATATCCGCTCCTTGCAATTTGTCTTTATACTTCAATACTTTTATTACTTTTTTAAAAATAATATTTATACTATGGAGGAAGATGAAGAAGAACGGAGTAGAGATAGAGGAAGTGAGATAATGTAGCCACTTCCTCTGATCTGCCTACAACTCTTATCTCTACCCGTATATTTTCACATCTATTTATAACAGTTTTTGCTCTCTCTGTATAAACATTCTAACATATGTTTGTACATTGTAACAAATAATATTGACATAATTCATGTAATAGATAATTATTACTTTCTCTCACTCCTGCTGGTATTGCGGTTGTGTCAAATTTTAGAATTGAGTTTTCACCAGAAATACTCATTTTGCGATCTCCTGAGTTCGAAAAAAGTGTTTTTAGTGAATGTTCTGTATGTGTTAAGAAAATATTTTAAAAACGAAATTTGCCGGAAGTTTAAACTTCGAAACTTAGTTTACTACCACAGCATCTGACATGAAGCTTTCGGCCAAAATCCATCAACCGCAAGTGCGACCTTACTGAATGATAGTTTTTCGCGATTTACTCAAAAACGGCTGCAAATATTTTCTTTAAATTTCGTATATTATCTACGCAAATTAATACTTATCACTTTATTACAAACATTTACGCGGGAAGATGGAGTTTTTTAGAGTGGTCCTGGGGGAACAGTAGCTTTAAGCATGGTTCTACCACTTATACATGATATTGATATATGTTCATTAGAAGCATTGCTAGAACTTTAAATTCGAAAAAATCGGTTACCAGGAATTGCGACAGAATAGGTTTTTGAGTTTTTTGGAATTTTCTGGAAAATGGCTTCAACGATTTCCTTCAATCTTGGTATGGCAATTGCTCAGATATAAACATATCACTTTTATTTGAAACGTGGATGTATCCTTTTGCGGAAATGTCTTGGGCTAGCCTTAGCGTCGGAAAAATTCTCAAGAGCAATACTTACCCTCAACAATACTTCATCCTCTTTGCTAAGGCTCTTCTATGAAAAGATCGATCGCTTAGCCCAAGAAAAAGATTCCGAACCCCCGGAAGGACTGAATGTAAGACCTTTCCTTATTGGCTATCTCGCTGCCCTCTGAGCGAATATGCCCAGCCCTCTCCTTCCTTCCTTTATTATTCTTGCCTGGAAAATTCTGTTTGCCCAGGCATCCAAGACACTTCTACAGCCTGCAGTTGTACCTTGTTTGAGTGCTACTACCCTCAGTACACATCCAAATTGAACCATCACATCTGTGAGTATGAATTATATGATTCGTCTCTTGTTTGCAGATCGAAACAATCTGATAACCTGCCGGCCATATTCCACAAGATGAACGATAAAACGATTCAATAACAATATTATGTAACTATTAATGGAAAACTGCAATCAATTGATCTCATTGACATATTCTAGAGATGACCCAGGGCGATTTAGTAATCATGAATGGAATCAGTACAAAAACACAATCATTCACAAAAACAGCTATCAAGAGGTCCATTATACTAAAGGAATAATTTAATTTTTTTTCTAATTTAGTAATCATTATATTAAATTCATTCATAACTCTAAATGTCCTGGTCACCGCTTATCTAACACAATGTCTCTACATATCAACTATTTATCACGTATTCTATATAAAATCAATAATTATTATAAATAACGGAAATGGGATATAATTTCTATCAAGCGGTCAACACAACTATCATTATATAACTTTTATATTTTACATAAATATCTAATCGCAATATATATATATATATATATATAGTGTGTGTGTGTGTGTGAGTGTGGTTTGAGAGAGAGAGACTTTCATTACTGCAGTTAATACAATTATAAAAGTGATAAATTTTCAGAAGACAGCATAAAATGAAGAAATCCCTAATAATATTTGAAATCTATCATAGTTTCGATAGAATCAGAAAAAATTGATTTTTTGCGGAAAAATGCTTCAAACAAAAAGGACAAGTTTATATGTGAGTGCAGTTAGCATTTCTAGGTTAAGGAAAATTCCTAAAGCAGTTTGCGAGATAATTTCAAAAACACAGCATTCTGTATTGTAAAGTCGTACTTCCGGTTAACCGATTTTTTTTCGAATTTGGAATAATAAGAAGGCTTGTTACAGTACTTCAATATTTGTAAGTAGTTGAAGACAGATTGTACTGAAGTGGTACTTTAGAGGAGAGCTTAGCATTGCTCCGGAATCGTCCCAAAATCAATGACTTTATGGAAAAATGTTTCAAATAAAAGTGACAGGCATTTATGTATTGGTGGAGACGGCTTAGGAAAAATGATGAAAAAATTATTCAGTACAGCTGCAGTTACGCTTGGTGGATTTTTGTCGCAAACCTACGTATTAGGTGCGGTGGAAGAACCTACACTGAATACCATGTTCCAGCTGATATTGCAGTTAATACAAGTGCAATAATGGTAATTTTTCGTTTTATTTATTCTGTTCACACCTCTACAGAGAGACCATTCGCTGAAACCATTTTTTCGTACTCAGAGGATGCAAAACATGTCTTTCCGGTGAATACTCAAATTCAAAAACTGAGTATTGACGACCCCAATACTTCCTCTTGCTAGAACTAAAAGGAAGTAAAATATCTGTTGTGGAACATTCACCCAACTTACTCTTACATAATACTGATAAGAGTGTATACTCACTTATCTTAGTATAATACTGATCAATTTTCTTGAACCTCGAAATTTTCACTGAATTTCCATAACATAAATATAGAGGGGATGGGGTACAAATTAGCTACAGCCATCGCTTGAATAAACCTCAATCTCTCAAAAATCTTTCGACCTCAGATTCCACAGAACGCAAAAATAAAGTTTGCTAGAAAAGTATGACAGAAAAGTACTATGTTTATATTAAAGCAGTTAAATTCCAAATTTAAAGAAAAATATGAGAATGGTAGAACCACATATTGTACAAAACTGGCACTTTAGATTAAATCTTAATGTTGTTCGCTCATAACCCATGAAAAATCAATTTCCCGCGAGAAAATATTTCAAAGAAAAATGATGGGTGTTTATTATGCGACAAATTCTTGAAAGACGTGATCGAGAAAATCACGAAAAAACAGAGAAGACTGTTCAGTACAATCGTTTGATGATGTTGATCAAACCTTGTTTATGAGATGCGCCAGTGTTATCAAAACGGACATCTTGATATCTTGATATTGCGTGTTGGTAACCCTGGCGTATCCTATGAGTTTTCTTTGATTTTTTTTTTTTTTGACATATTTCGTTCACATACAAAAAACATTTTTTTGCATACTTGGCGGGAAAGCTCAATACACATATTTCCGGTCCCAAAACCCAATTTTGAAAGCGATAACGAACGCCAAACTGCACTTAGAGCAGTAAGAGAACGTAATGAAACATTGGAATAAAAAATCGGAATGGCCAATCGATATTCTTGTCATAAATGAAATCGTATAAAAAAAAAACTTGCTGCTATTATCTTATAGATATGTGATGGAAAAGTTCGATTTATTTTTATATCTCCTAACAGACCAGCAAGGGGAGGTGTCGTGTTAACACACTTTTTTTTGAATGATTTTTAGCGTTATAATTAATAATGAGAAGAGAAAAAAAATTCAGCCATTAATTAATAATCCAGCCATAAAGAATTAATTTCCAAAGCGATAAAGGAAATGACGTCACCGCCCAAACTCACTTGTTTCGCTAATTACAAGAACAAAAAACACATTTTTTCTTTCTTTCAATATTTATTAAAAATTAAGAATTTATTATATCCGCTCTAATTACATCCATCACAGCCATTAGGATTAGTAAAGTGTAATGCCATTACATTCTATAATTGTGATAATTTGTGATGTTTACGAACAACATTTCATTTAAAAACTCTTTGGTTCTATATTGGTCGAGAATGACATCATTACTATTTCTATGTTTAGCCAATAAACAGTACTACTTCCACCATGACATCATTATTCAAGGTTACTTCTATCCCCATTTATAATTTACTACCTCCCATTGCGCTGAGGGGAGGTATTACGATTTCTAGCGGATTTTCAATATTCAGCTATTGAGCAAAAATGTTCTGTTGGTCAGTCTGTCTGTCTGCGTGTGTGTGTGAACAAAATATCTTCACACTGAAAAATCGCAGTAAAGTCAAACTTGATATTCCCTTTAGGTACCACCAACAGGATCCTGTCAAAATCTCCCATCGGACTGGTTACTCACCACCAACACGGGCAGGTTACTCAAGGATTTCTTTTCCGGTTTTCCTCGATTTTCCTTCAAGATATTGGGATTTTCCTGAATGTTCAGTTGTCTTATGTTCACCAAACTCACTCGCCACCAAATCATACCGGAGCTCGGATATACCAAACCAAACCTCCTTCCACTCAAACAATCACCTTCTTTAGTGTGCATATACACAATCATTTGGCGGTTAAATTTTTCTTCAATGCCGAAATGGTTTTCTTCAGTACATAAAAGTTGTCTATGAAGACCGAGTACGTAACCCTGCGACCGAACTTTACAAACTGTCCAGTCTAATTTGCAACAAAACAGGTGGATGTGTCTGACCTTAGGTTCTCCCGGTAACTCCATGTAATTCATTATAATGAATGATCACTCGTATTTCTTTGAAATACATTCATACATAAATATATATATATATTTTCATCTATTATATGTGCAATATGTATATATAATATATATAAGTATATGATATTAAACTATTTCATTAAATTAAATGGATTGTTTGTATATTTCTTAATTATTATTTAAATTTTAACTATTGGTATATATTATATTCACTTTAAAGATGGCCCCTCTTTAAGTACTTTTATTTCTTAGGTAGCAGCAGAGATAGATAAGTGGTGCTTAATATAACAAATGTAATTGAAATTGATAAGTGCTGCTTAATATAACAAATGTATTAATGAAATTAAGTTGGTGCATTGTATTTAGCAATCAAAATGTAGGCGTATTATTTTCATTTGATTGTTATTGTGCTTGTTTTATATTTAATTAATTTAAATTTAAATTTTTGTTTGTATTATATTTATAGAACAAGACTATTATATAGGGGCAAACCAACGGCAAACAAATAAATAAATAATAAATAGTGTTACAAAAGTCTGGGAGGAGCTTATTTTCCCACTGTGTGAACAGCTATTACAGTAATACGGTTATCTCTGTCACCCCCACTGCTTGTTAATAATGAAGTGAGTAAAAAATGCATACTAACCAGCATTAAAGCCTTTAATAATAAGGGTACAATTAACTAGATAACGATATAAACCTTTATAATTCCTAATTGAACTTTTCTATCAGTATTTATGGTAAGACTATGTAATGCAGTGCAAGCATATTTTGTCTTCAACCAAAAATCATAAAACAATTCACCCAAATGGTAGGTTATCCGTCAACAGTTACCTCACTCAACACATCACATGAAGCGTAACGCATCTCCTGCCTACCTCAATCCCTAAAAATACTTCTTCTGGAAGGAAAACTAGGGGAAGTTTCCTACAAGCATATGCTATGCTAGACTCAAACAGAGAGTTTGACATTGCAGTCTTGTGCACGCAGTGTTCAAGTGACATCACCATCCTCCCACAACACTCTGCCCAGTTCAGAATACTCCAAAAAAATCCCACTAAAACTAAATATGAACATCTGAGAGGTCATCAAAGTTCACTTTCTAAAAATTAACACGGATTGAAAATACTTACAACTTTTATTTCAGATATGAAAGAAAGTAAAAATTCAAATAACAACATTAGTATTGAACCCTAAACTTTGAGGCTTCAAGGACAATGTTGACGGGTGGCATGCAATAAAAGAACGAGTAAACAAAAGAAATGAATGGAAGAAGTGGTAGGGGTTATGTGTCTATTATATACACGGAACTATTTCTCATACAGAGTGTAATTTTTTTTTGTTTTCCCCGTACTAGTTATGGTAGGAGGCGGGGATATTATAGTGGTGGAACACAATGGAGGTTGGCAACACTGCACAATGCCACCTAGATCGGAGTAGCAGAAGAACATAAAACTGTGTATCAATGGGACTTATTAGCGCCTTCATATTATGGATAAAGAGACAAGGTGTCATGTGCACACGCACGCACACAACTTGAATACTATGAGGTTAGCAAACTGACCGCGCGGTACAGCCCCAGTGTGGTGGATGGGTGGGAGGTAGAGAGATCACGCCTGGATCTGTGAACTGTGCAACACCAAACACAACCACCGTCACCTCCAGGATGGCGGCCGGCGGATGACCACAAGCAGTGTGTGTGTGTGTGTGTGGTACCATATACCAAATTATCTAAGCGATGATAACCAAAATAACCATGTGTGAACACCCTATACGGCCGCTGATGCTGGACACAGCCGTACAGAACCAAATCGGCTTGCTATATCAGCACACAGTGTGCTCTCCTCCACCTCCCGCTATCAACTGGACCCGGGAAGGAACAGTAAACACACTGGGGATGAGAGGCCATTAGTACCCACATTGGGCTATCTAAATAGTCTATAGTTTACCTCAATATTTGTATTAATAAGTATGTAACAGAATAATACAATTTATGTATAAAAGCACTAATTTCGTCTGCAATATCACACTTTCAGCACAATCAAACATCAAACATATGATCAGCAGAATACCAGTTAAGAGCTTTGGCTAGCAGCTGGCAGCTCATTCTACATAAAGAGCGAAGCATTTTTCCCTTGCTAAACTTGCTCTTGTAAAGAATTTCTTTTGCAATCACTAAGTACGTAAAAGAGTGGGCAAAGTTTAATTTTTTTTCACAATTTTTTTTTGTATCTACCTGTCTTCACTCAGATAACAAAAACACGATAGTTTAAGTTTCCTACGTCTTTTCTTTTTTGAGATGTTGTGTTCTCCAAAAACATACACACACACACACACACACACAGGCCATTAGCTAAAAACATTTTTCCATACTGAGGGGGGGCTCAAGTCATGTCATGTATTTCCAAAAATTCAATGGACATTTAATTTCATAAATTTGATACGAAATTTGATAAATATATTTGATCATATATTTCATATTGATCATTTTCAATTCTCACAATAAAATTTCTACTTTTTCCCTTATAGTTGTATGACAAATGGAACTTTCCCCGAGGCTCAGATACTGATGTGAAAGTAAAATTATATATATATATACTTTTATTACCACTTTTCCCCCATTGTGCGCATGCGTGGTCATGTGAAAGTTTTTTTGGTTTTTTAATTTAAGGTTACTTTGTTATTGTATTGTATTTACCTACCGCTGTATATTACACATGAATGATGTTATTTCTTGGTTCAATGGTGAAAGGAAATTACTGGAAGAGTTTATGTAATAGAGCAGAGTGGGGGGACACTATTCCCTGCTGAAATTGCTTTGTGTTTGGAATTATTTACGTGTAACAGGATTCACACAAAAAGGTCATAAATAGATGGTTAGTTTCCGGGATGAGTATGATAATGTAAGCTTACCAAGGAACTGACCGGATGAACTTACTGGCAGGAAGATGAACTTACTGGCAGGTGCGTGCCTCAATTTACGAGCCCCAAGAAGTGGGACTGGAAACTTAGCTAATTCAGTTTCCAATTTCCAAAAGAAAACGTTTCCAATAATCAGAGATTTGAGTTAAGGAAAACTAATGTAGTCTAAAACAATATAAATCAAAGTTTATACCATCAACTGTCAAATATCTTGTTCAATACGGGCTTTTATGCTTACTTAATGCTTAAGTAAGAATGCTTACTTAATGTTAAAGATGTCAGGAGGACTTAAATTATATTTAAATTACGAAACTCTTATCATCTAGATTGCTCTAGGAACTTAACTGATTCAATAAAAATCAGCAAGGATGTTCACCCCCAAAAATTAATTGGATCCCATACTGTTTATTACATTTAAAAATTGTAAACAAAACCGAAACTGTATGGGGGAAATAAATAAAAATGTTTAGAAGGAAAGTGTGTGACGCACACGGCTTTCTTTTTACGGCCAGTATGACAAAAGTCGGATCTTTTACTAAATGTTTAGTTCCCTTAAATCCCACTAGATTGCCCGAGGTTGCAGCGGATCGTCTCAGAACTGTGTAAAATATGAACTAATTTTAGGAAAAGCTTGCGAACAGGTTTCGACAAAATTACGAAAAACTGACAAACAAAAAAACATTCTGGGAAGTCATTCAGCACTTCCCGGTAGATGGATTTTGCCCGAAATCTTCGTGTCTTAAATTTCCAGAGATTTTTAATTTTTGAGATATTCTGTTAAAACAGACAAAACATGTTTTTACTGTTTTCTTATTCGATAGACACTGAAACATATATTTCCGATAAAAACTGAATTTCGAAAACTGGCACGGTCCAGTAAGAGTAAATAAAAATCAAGTTTGAGCTTCCGATAATTTTGAAAAACCTATATTTCCGGTGATAATGTTTACACAATCGCTAGACAGCTAACGCTCTAACGGCAGTAAGAGAAAGTAAATAATAATTGGTCTGGTTTATACTGGATCAGTGCACTAGTAGTAGGGCGATATTAAAGGTGAGGGCGATTTATTGCCGAGTAAGTAATTAATTGTTGCGACATCTGAACTATAAAGAGACTCTAATTGAGCGCGCGCACACACACACACACACATATATATTCTTACTCTGTCTCTCTCTCACCTATTTCATCACCCAATAAAGTTCAATATATTATTACTGCATTTAGTAGTATTTCAGTTATTAGATAGATATCATTAATATGTCAGTACAAGGAGAATGATTACAAGAACTCCTGCTGATGTTTATTGTACCTGATGATGTGTTATCTATTGAAAGAGCGACTCCATAACAGCTGATATTCCGTTTGATTATTATTACAATTTATCATGTAAAACTTGGAAATACAATTAATTAATTTTATCTTACTGGAGCAGGGGAAAGTATTTATATCATGTCAAAAATCTAAAATTGAGTTTTCACTGCAAATAAACCTCTTCTGACGTCTCAGCATCCCTAAAACTACTTAGAAACCATTTTTACCGGAAAAAGGTTTGCAAAAAAAGTTATAGATTTATAAAAATTGTAAGTATACAAGTTTAGGTTATTAAGGAAATTCATTGGAGCCATTTTCAAGAAAACCATGTAAATGTCCTCCCCACAGTAAACAGTTTACCCAGAAAAATTTGTGAAATAAAAGTGAGAAGACGCTGTGTGTGTACGGATAATGTACAAAGTTTAAAGAAATCGATACAGCTTTATTTCCAAGTGACAACCACAAGAAATAATAACAAAACAAAAAAAATCTGGTGTGGACTTTCCCTAGCTGCAATTAATACAATATAATTAATACTTTTTTTAAAAAATTATTATGATCACAAACGTTAAGCTGAACTGGCCATAAAGAAAAGGTTGTAGGGGCGGCAATTTAAATTTAAACCCAACTGAGGGGCCCCCAGAAACCCCTCTAAAAACAATTTATTCGGAAAAATGTTTTAGGTTTATATCTGTCCAGTTTTTCATTCTATATTTCAAGGAATCGCTATAGAAAATTCCAAAAAGCTCGAAAACTTATTCAAAGTGGCACTTCCGGTTTTCCGATTTTCCTCAATTCTAGCAATGTTACCAATATATATTAATATTATGTAGCTGGTCGAACCATATATTGTTTTGAAGTGGTACTTTTTTTGAGGAAAGCTTAGCGCTACTGTTCCACCAGAACCCCTGAAAAATCAATTTTTCCGGGACAATATTTTAAATAAAAGTGTCAGGTAGACACTAAGTTTACATAACATCTTCGGAGCCGTTTTGAAGAAAATCACGAAAAACTGCGGGAAAAAGTCAGTATAGTCGCACTTCCAGTTGAGCCCAAAACCTTCGTGTCAGATGTCAGATACCGTCTCTGAGCACGCATACACCATTTACTAAAAACATTTTTTCCTCCTCAAGCGTCCTCAAAACATGTATTTTCGATGATAATTCAATTTTGTCAAATGGACAAAATCGCAATACTTCCTCTTACGAGGAAAGGAAAGTTAAAAAAAATCAGTGAGTCAAACTAGTCATTGACAGAAACCTATTTTTTACAAAAACAAACACACACCACACAAACCATATGGAACTCTCAAAAAGACATTATATTTGTTGTGATGGTGGTTTCTGGATTAAGTTGTATGATTAAGTTGTAAGAGAACGTTATGTGAGCGCTTCACACCATTTTTTTTTTCATCCAATGATATAGACAGAAGTTTGCAGATCAGTTGTAGTAGAGTGCAGCAATGCACCGAAGGTTGCAGTGAAACGGCGAGTTATTGCAAGTTTTTGTTAAAAACTATGTAGAGAGGAGATATATTATATTTCTGTAGAAAAACAAAAGTTTGTAAATTAGATAAGAACTTGAAAAACAATTGTAAAAACAACACTAGTTATTCCCCTCTTATCGTCAGAGGATCCGGACATTAAGATTTCGGTCAAACGGAAGTGCGACTTAAATGAAAGTTTTTTGTAATTGTTTTGCTTTATTTGCATTTCAGTTCCTTATAAAGATTGTATATTAAACCTGTCCTACGTGTCTGCTACAGTTATAAAATTTGATATATAAAAAAGTAATCTCCATTTATATGATAGACTATTAAAATTATAATAAAATAATTACTGTTTATTATAAATAATAAACAAATGCAGCGAATGCGTATGTTGACTGTTCATGTGATATTGAAATGTACGATAAATGTAGACTTTACATTCAACAGTACGATTCAAAACATAAATTATCTGCGCATTGCAAAATGTTTTTATTTAACCAATGTAAACACCAATATACTACCTTTACACTTTAAAATGTTTTTATTTAACCAATGTAAACACCAATATACTACCTTTACACTTTAAAATGTTTTTATTTAACCAATGTAAACACCAATATACTACCTTTACACTTTAAAATGTTTTTATTTAACCAATGTAAACACCAATATACTACCTTTACACTTTAAAATATTTCTCCGCGCGCATTCTTTAAAGATGGAATTTAAATCACAATGTAAACTTTGGCTAGAAAACAACAACTTGCATTAGTAGAGGACAAGCTGTTTCTTCTGGGAATCTTGACCTCCCAGTCATGAGTAATCTGTCCTATATTCAGAAAGAGGTCAACTGGTATATCGGAACTATCCGGAATTTGCGTATACTCAGAAACAAACTCGAGCCATCAATCTATCCCATCCCCACTGTTTCTGCAAAATCCTACAATTTTTAAGGATATTGGCTGGGTGGGAGTGTCCAGTATTTTTTATATAGTATTTACTCAAGTCGTCTGTACAGTGTATATCTCCAAGTAGTATAACTGTTTGTTAGTGGTAGTGACCTAGAGTTTTCCTTTATGGCAACAAGTTGTTTACATAATTACCTCTGCAGACCGTATAGATATTGTATGAGTTGGGGAAGGGATTCAGGTAAGTTTTATCGTATTGTTTAGCAGGTTTATCCGCAAGGAAGTCACATCTCTGAATAAAAGACTAGTTTACTTCCTCCCTCCCTCGCTTACATACGAGTTGCGAACACTATATAAAAGGGCAAGTGAGGTAGGCAAGGGAACCAATAATAAAAATCTCCTGTGAAACACTCACACGACTTTCTCTTGCTTCAATACAATTTAATCGATAAATTTTCTTTAACTTTGCAACGTAACGCTGTTTAGTTGGGCTGGCCGTACACATGCTAGGTAATTTTACTTCTACACCTGGCCGGCATTGTCTGCAGCGCTCTATGCATATTTAAATTTAAACGGGCAGACACCCAAAACTCCCTCTAAAAACAATATTTTCAGAAAAATGTTTCAAATAAAAGTGATATGTTTTTATCTTTGCAGCAAGCTTCCAAGTTTGAAGAAAAGCGTCGAGAAAATTCCAAAAAACTCAAAACCTATTCTGTAAAGAAAATTTCTGGATTAAGTTGTATTAATTACAGCAAGAGAACGTTGTGTGAGCGCTTCACACCATTTTTTTTTTCATCCAATGATATAAACAGAAGTTTGCAGATCAGTTGTAGTAGAGTGCAGCAATAGTATGCACCAAAGGTTGCAGTGAAACGGCGAGTTATTGCAAGTTTTTGTTTAAATACTATGTAGAGAGGAGATACTGCTGCTCTTACAGTACACACATACAGCTCTGCTGTTGTCCTTGGCATATAAAAATAGAAACTTTAAAACAAACCATTGTAACACTTTTTAACATCAAACTATACACATACATACAAACAAACACTCAAACCCCCATGTAATTACTGGCTGCTGATGTTACTATAGTAACGGCCGTTTTATGTATTAGTTTCTCTCACTGCTTCATCAGAATCATATGTATTAAGTTTTGCAAAAAATTAATCAAGAAATTTTCTTTAAATTTGCCACGTTACAATGTTTAGTTGGGTGGGTGGGGTTCACTTGTATACATAACGGCCTTAGTTGGGTGGGTAGGGTTCACTTGTATACATAACGGCCTTAGTTGGGTGGGTGGGGTTCACTTGTATACATAACGGCCTTAGTTGGGTGGGTAGGGTTCACTTGTATACATAACGGCCTTAGTTGGGTGGGTAGGGTTCACTTGTATACATAACGGCCTTAGTTGGATATCAACAAAGCCTTTGCAAATTTAAACCAACTGACACATCTCCACTACACCCCACCCCCCACTAAAATCAATTTCTACAGAAAAATGTTTCAAACAAAAGTGGTACGTTTCTATCAATGCAACAAACATTCCCGAGTTTAAAGAAAATCACTGCAACCGTTTTCGTTTAAAAATATCAAAAAATTCAAAAACCTATTCTGAAAGTCGCGCTTCCGGTTAACTAATTTTCTTCAAATTTGGAATATCTAATGGAACCTCTGCTTCTAATGGATATTAAAATATGTAGGTGGAAAAACCATATATTATAATGACGGGGTACTTTAGAGGAAAGCATAAACCTTTGCCAGAACTCCAATAATTCAATTTTCCCGGGCAAATGTTTCAAATAAAAGTGTCAGCTATTTATGTGTGTTAGTAGTATACCAACTTTAAAAAAAAATCGTGTTACGGTGTAACTAATTGTAGTAACCGGCCTGCACCTGATTATTCTTTAGGCTTAAGATATGTAAGTTTAGAATAGTTAGAATAGAGATAGGAATAAGGTAGGTTAATTTTAGAGAAGTAAATTGTAGGCATAAGGTAGTTTTAAGAATTAGATTAGGTTTAGTAATAAGTTAGAATAAAAGAAAAATTAGATTTAAGACACTATAATAGGGCATTAGGTTTAAGGAAATGAATAATCAGAGGCGGAAAGAAGAGAGAAGAGGACAAAGAAGGGAAAAGAGGAGAGGCGGCCAAGAGGGGAGAGAGGCGAAGGTTACGGAGGTTAGCAGTAAGGAGGTTACTGTGTGATAACAGTGAAGGGTATACCCTAAGTCAAAGAGAAGAAAAAAAAAAGAAGAAATAAGGGCTGCGCTACGGCGGATTGACCTCCTGTTTCTGCAATAGTGGAATCAATCCCGAATGAAACAAGGTTCGGGAAGAAAGGAAGCAAGGAGCAAGCATTATTTCTTTTAGAAGGGGTAAGACTTTATGTTCGTGGTGTGTGGAACTAATTTGGTGAAGTACATAAATTAACCAGGCCTGGTAGGGAAATTGATCAATGCGAATAGTGGAAACACAAGGTTTCGTAGATAAAAATAGGATTTATGTGTATATAGTTGTAAAAATTGTATCACTAGGTTAGGTTAAATAATTAGATTTCAATCATTTATTTTCTTTCTTTTCTTTTTCTATGGTTTTCTTTTTAGTTAAATGTTTTTATGTTTATTATAAAGGAGATGTCTTGGTTTGATTTCGTCAATTATAAAGTGTAATTTCTGAATTTGTTTTCATTCTTTCCCTCACATTTGGCCCTAAGCAGCAAAAGTACTTGTACTAATTGCAAATAGTATCATAGGTGTAAAGCCGGTAGCCGAGGGATTAAGGCGCTGGCTTCACATATCGTGGGTTGTAGGTTCAAATCCCGGATGGTTGCTTTATTTTTTTTTATTTATAGAATGCTTTTTTTTTTTTTCTTCTTTCTTCTTTCTTATTTTTCCCTTTTTCTTAACTTTCCTCCCTTTCTTTTTTATTATTATTTTCTAACCCTCACTCCTCCCGTTATTTTTTTATTATTATTGTTTGTGCTTATTTTCTTTAAACTTACCCCCCGTCTCCACTGGACTAGCCACCAGCTTTATTGTGCCACTCGGAAGAGCGGTAACAATTTTGGCGCCCAGCGTTTGGGGCTTACTAAAGAAAATAGAGCGAGGTAGTTAAATTGAAAAGATTAAAAAAAAATAAATAAATAAAGGGAAAAAAAAAAGACAAGAAGGAAAATTCGATGTTTATCTAACTAATGTTAATTGGATCGAGATTATTTTTTGTATATTGTTCCTAAAAGGAGATAGATAATTGTTTTTGCATTATAAAACGCTATTGTAGAAAAAATTTCTTTTTGTTTTGTAATTTTAAGTAATTTTTTTTTGTTTTGTGATTAGAAGTAATTTTTGTTTTGTAGAAGGATAATAAGAGGAATTTTTGTTTGTTTGTTTTTGTTTAGGTGATTATAAATTTCGATTTTTATATTAGTTATTTTTTAATTTATAGCATATTGAAGAGATTATTGATTGATATTATATTCCCTTATCCCATTAATAACTTTTTTTTCCTTTGTGAATAGAGAAAAAAAATAATAAATTAATAAAGATAAACCCCATTGTACCTTTGATTAATAGTAAACTTTATCCCAATCACGAAATTTGAAATTTGCCTGCATTTCCTGTTTATGCTGTTAGCTCCAGTATCACCGAGTCTATTGAACCTTTGCCTTTATTTAAAGATGGATATTTACCGCCTGCTTAAAGACGAAGTACAATACGAGTTGAAAATTAGAGGCCTAGATATAACAGGAAACTGCGCCGAATTGAGAAAGAGACTCCATGCAGCCGTAGCGAGAGATGTTGCACCGATTTCGGATATTGCTTCGTCCTTGGACTGTCAAAACGAGTTGGAAATTTGTACAAAAAAATATGATTTTCTTTCTCAAGCCGTAGAAGATTTAGATGAGGGTAGCGAGTTGAATGAATATAAGCGACTCGATAGCCGGCTGTGGCATCTTTACCACAGGCTTACGCGTCTTTCAAGTGAAGGCATTTTACAAAAACGAATTGAATCCTTGATTAATCTGGTGCATAGTCTTTGGTCAGAACTGAGAGAAATGACTCCTGGAATGTCAACAGGGATGGGTGTGATGTCCTTGCAAGAAGAGTTAACAAAAGAAAACAGCGGAAAAGGGGCGCAAAAGACAGTTGTTGTCGAAGAACGTATAGAACCTGGAGATGAAGAAGTTACCCTACCATTAAATAAAGAAGCTGCAGCGAATATTCATGAAGCCTCACGACCGGCACCTTCAACAAGTTTCGCCTTCCAAAATACCACCCATGGAGGCAACCACCAGTTTTCATATCCACCCAGAGACTTGAAGTTATTCAAATGGAATATAACTTTCTCCGGTGATGGAACTGGGCTCACTTTAGCAAATTTTCTTGAAGAAGTGGAAGAACGCATGCTTGCCAGAGGCCTGAATAAAGAAGATTTATTCCGCGGTTCATCAGACTTATTGTCGGGCACAGCAAAGATATGGTATAGGGCCAACAGAAGTAAACTTTCCTCTTGGGATGAGTTGGTTAAAAGCTTACGAAAGAACTTCCAAGATCCCGACTACGATGATCGACTTCTACAAGAAATTCGCAGAAGGACACAAGGTTCAGATGAAGCACCGCATATCTACATAGCCAAAATGAACTGTTTATTCAATAGGCTCAGCGAACCTCTCTCAGAAGTCCAGAAATTGAGAATCATTGAGAAAAATATTAAGAGAGAACATCTACCATTTGTTGCGCAAGCTTCCTACGACACCATTGAAGAACTGGAACGTATACTTTGCCGATTAGAAATCTGGACGCAACGTGCTGACAGGTATCGAGAACCCCCTACTCGAGGTCTTCTTGAACCAGAACTAGGACATCGTGTCAAGAAACCCCAACCACTCTTATCAGCCGTAGGTGATTCAATGAAGACTGCAAGGAAGCCTGAACCGCGACAGAGCTTAATTTGTTGGAATTGTGGTAATTTTGGGCACCCGTTCCGCAATTGTGGATATCCAAAAACGTCGTTTTGTGTAAGATGTGGCCTGCAGAATACGACGGCAGCGAAATGTTCTAGATGTGCTAAACCCCGAAATTCGGGAAACGATTCACCGAGGCCGGCTCCAACCACCAAGCCGTCACCTCGACATTCACCCGACCACGTTTGATACGTACAGATGAAGAATGGCGCAAATGGGTGCAGGTGGTCTATAATACTATGTGTTGTGGATTGACCCATAATTTCACAAAACCAGAAAATCCGGATGATCGACGTCCTTACCTGAATGTAAAACTATTTGGAATTCCGGCAACTGGACTTTTAGACTCAGGATCGACAAAAACTATTATGAATGGGACTTTATGGGGAAAGATAGCAGCTTTGGGAAATAAATTGAAATCACAAAGTGAGCAGAGAGTCACGCTGGCTGATGGCAAAACCTGCACAGTACTGGGAACTGCGTTAGTACCCGTAGAACTGAATGGATGCACCAAACTCTTCTCAATATTGATTGTTACGGCACTGAATGTTGAGCTAATCCTCGGAATTGACTTTTGGCAGGAGATGTCTCTTGTCGTAGACCTTTCACAAGCTACATATGAATGTTCAGAGAACAATCTTGCTACTATATCTTCAGAATCTGGTGTCATAGCTCATTCCAATAACAGCTAAAGCCTTTTTTTTTCCCTCAAGAAAGGGAGAGAATGTTACGGTGTAACTAATTGTAGTAACCGGCCTGCACCTGATTATTCTTTAGGCTTAAGATATGTAAGTTTAGAATAGTTAGAATAGAGATAGGAATAAGGTAGGTTAATTTTAGAGAAGTAAATTGTAGGCATAAGGTAGTTTTAAGAATTAGATTAGGTTTAGTAATAAGTTAGAATAAAAGAAAAATTAGATTTAAGACACTATAATAGGGCATTAGGTTTAAGGAAATGAATAATCAGAGGCGGAAAGAAGAGAGAAGAGGACAAAGAAGGGAAAAGAGGAGAGGCGGCCAAGAGGGGAGAGAGGCGAAGGTTACGGAGGTTAGCAGTAAGGAGGTTACTGTGTGATAACAGTGAAGGGTATACCCTAAGTCAAAGAGAAGAAAAAAAAAAGAAGAAATAAGGGCTGCGCTACGGCGGATTGACCTCCTGTTTCTGCAATAGTGGAATCAATCCCGAATGAAACAAGGTTCGGGAAGAAAGGAAGCAAGGAGCAAGCATTATTTCTTTTAGAAGGGGTAAGACTTTATGTTCGTGGTATGTGGAATAATTGGTGAAGTGTATAAATTAACCAGGCCTGGTAGGGAAATTGATCAATGCGAATAGTGGAAACACAAGGTTTCGTAGATAAAAATAGGATTTATGTGTATATAGTTGTAAAAATTGTATCACTAGGTTAGGTTAAATAATTAGATTTCAATCATTTATTTTCTTTCTTTTCTTTTTCTATGGTTTTCTTTTTAGTTAAATGTTTTTATGTTTATTATAAAGGAGATGTCTTGGTTTGATTTCGTCAATTATAAAGTGTAATTTCTGAATTTGTTTTCATTCTTTCCCTCACATTTGGCCCTGAGCAGTAAAAGTATTTGTACTAATTGCAATTAATATCATAGGTGTAAAGCCGGTAGCCGAGGAGTTAAGGCGCTGGCTTCACATATCGAGGTTCGCAGGTTCAAATCCCGGAAGGTTGCTTTATATTTTTTTTAGAATATTTTTTTTTTTTTCTCTCTCTTACTTTTACCTTTTTCTTAACTTTCTCCTCTCTTTCCTCCCTTTTTTTTTATTATTATTTTCTAACCCTCACTCCTCCCGTTATTTTTTGTTTTTATTATTATTGTCTGTGCTTATTTTCTTTAAACTTACCCCCCCGTCTCCATTGGACTAGCCACCAGCTTTATTGTGTCACTCGGAAGAGAGGTAACAATCGTTGGAGCTATTTTGGGAAATCACGAAAAACTAAAAAAAAAATCCAGTAAACTCGCACTTCCGGTTGATAGATTTTGCTCGAAATCTTAGCGTCTGATGCGGTATTAGTACCTACAAGGAATACAAACTGTGAACTTTCTGCGATTTTTCGTTTTTGAGATATTCTGATGAAACACACACACACACACACACACACACACACACACACACACACACACACACACACACTGGTTGGGGGAGGATGTAAGGGCGCAAATAATACATAGCTG
>JAAEAF010004224.1:0-110331 GCA_011037195.1 Triatoma infestans
TAATAATAATGAGCATTAAACATGTTAAAGTAACTGCCTACCTTAGAAAGGTATGTTGTATTTTAGAAATAAATAATTATAGCTCGGATTATCCGTGCCGCCTCTTCCTACCATTAGCCCGGATAATCGGGAGTTTACTGTAATTGTATACAGGAGTAAGAGAAAGTTGTGTTTCGCACTAGATTTTTTTTTTTACTTTCTCTATATCTGTCAAATTTTCGATATCGAGCTTTCACCGGAAATATCCGGTTTCAGGCCCCCGATCTAAAAAAGTGGTTTTTTGCAAATGGTCTGTGTGTGTGTGTGTGTGTGTGTGTATGTATGTATGTGAACAGCATAGCTCAAAAACGAAAAAGCGTAGAAAGTTGAAATTTGATATTCCGTTTAGAGGTCACCATGGCATCTGACTGTACGTTATCTGTAAAAATTCCTCAACCGGAAGTACCACTTTACTAGTTGGATTTTTTACTTTTTTGCGATTTCTCAAAAATGGCTCCGACGATTTTCTTTAAACTTTAAACATCAACCACACATACAAAGAGCTACAACTTTTATTAGAAACATTTCTCCGGGAAAATGCATTGAAGGGCACTTCTGGGGGAGGATTGGGGGTTCGGTTTCCATCTAAAGTGCTATTTCAGTTTATTAGACAATTCTGTCATCTAAATAATGTTAATTAGCATTAAATATGTTGTTGAAATTCCGAGTTTGAAAAAAATCAGATAACCGGAAGTGCGTTTGTTTTGACACTTTACTAAATGATTCTTTCATTTTTTCGCGATTTTGTCAAAAATGGCTTCGACAATTTTCTTGAAACTTCGTATACAAAATAAAAATGCAAAGATCTACATCTTTCATTTAAGACATTTCTCTGGAAAAATTCATGTAAGGGCAGTTTTAGGGGAGGGGTGGGGTTACAGCTTCCCCTAAAGTGGTATCATAGTTGATCATACAATTCTATCGTCCAAACAAAATTAATTAGAAATAAACAGATGGCCAAAATTCCAAGTTTTAAGAAAATTGTAAGCCGGAAGTGCACTTATACTGAACAGCTTTTTCATTTTTCGACGAATTTCGTTATATTTGGTACACAAACTATAACATTTGTCAATTATAATTTTGAGAATAGGAGTAAGAGAAAGTTGTGTGAGTGTTTCACACCAGATTTTTCTAATTGCAATTATTTAAGGGCTGATTTTTACTCTCTCTTACTCCTGGTAATCGTATTGTTGTAATCTTAGTACTCTTACTCTTAGTATTGTAATCGTGTCAAATTTTCGATATAGAGTTTTAACCGGAAATATCCGTTTTGAGGTCCCCTTAGTCCAAAAAAATGGTTTTTAGCAAATGGTCTGTGTGTGTGTGTGTGTGTGTGTATGTGAACAGCATAGCTCAAAAACGAAAAATCGTAGAAAGTTCAAACTTGATATTCCGTTTAGGTATCTCCATGGGATCCGACAGTGGGTCTCTGTTAAAATTCCTTAACCGGAAGTACCACTTTACTAGTTTTTTTTTAAGTTTTTTTAAATTTTATTTCGCCTATAATTCCCATAAAAGCGGTTTTATATCTTGTCTTTTCTTCAATTGAAATGAAATTACTTGAAGTGTGTTTAAGATAAATTACATTGAATGAGTATTCAGAAATGTGGGCCTTAGTAATTGCAATTTTTGTTATTTTTAATTGCAATAACCATTTAAAAAAATACATAAACTCTCAATTGAACCATAGAAAGATGTATAAGATCACTTGTAACGACTAAAACATGTAAAAGAAAGATTTCAACACAAACATCTATATACTCGAAAGCACATATAGGTAAATGGATTAAAAAAAAAAAGAGAAATAAAAATAAAAGACACTAATTACTATATAATTATTGAAGTTAAAAACTTTGATTTTATTTAATATATTTTTCTAAATATTTATCTTTTATATATTATAACAATTATTTACGTTAATTTTTCAGTTCCTAAGTTTCTGATTCCTAAAAAATTATCTTCATTGTGTCATATTCAAAGAAATATAATTCCAAATGAATAGATTCTGGCTTTAGGCGCAGACGTGGGCATTTTCAAAAATCTTCAAAAACAGTAACTACTAAATAGTGTTCACTTGATAAATATAAAACGCAAGTTTTCTGATAAAGGACGGTTAGAGAAATATTGCTTGATTATTTTTCTAATTATCCAATCTGGATTGTCTAATTACGCGATCGGCAACTGATATGTATCACGTGCCACATTATAAAATACATAAAACACGTATTACATAAAATTTAATTATAAACCGGGCGCTGCCACCCCCTAAGTGTTGATCTTTCTTAAGGAGGGGATGCAGTGAGGATAAAAGTAAAGTGAAGTAATGCAATGCCTATTATTTTTTCGGGCTGGCTAAACGTCCAACTACCAAATTAGGTGTTGTGGACTGAAGCGGAAGAACCTACGTTATTATTAACATTTATTTTTTAAACTAATTATAATTGTTCGGTCGCGGCGTCTTTGAGGCTTAACTTTTCATAATGCTTCTTTTATATTTCTATTTTATAACTCTGTTTATCGCGTTTGTAGTTTTAATCCCTTGCTATTTCCAAAAAATTATTTCCTTTTCATTTCATCGCTAGCCTGGTACTCACGCTTCCCGCACTTTCCCATTCTACTCCATTGGTGGTGTGATTGGCGGCGCCTTTTATGTCGCGGGGTTTTGCTCCTTCTTACTTTCCAACACCCTTAGATATCCTCTGTCTCTTTATAAAATTACTTCACTTGCTATCTTGGTTTTAACGAAAGAACTTCGCCAAATTTAGTTGTCGCGCCTCTCCAGTGTATAAAAGTGTTCATAGCCAGAGCTCACGGGCAAAGTGTTCCTTCCTTATACTCGCCTACCGATAACATTTAAATTCAGCACTTTTGCCCTTGAAGTACGCCTTCCGCGCCTCTCCAAAGCACCCGTACCGAGTCTGTGTAAAACTTCATAGGAAGTCTATCGCACTGCTACTTCAGGAACAGTTCTTGGAAGAACTCCGTTATTCTAGCTGTTAGGGTTTATCCGCACCTATCTTATATCTATAAAGGAATTACTCACCTCACTCCCTTCTGTTACCAACACACTCTCTTTTGCAAATACAGGCCACAAAAGCACACCTCTTTCCCGCCTATTTCTCTCTTTTCCCCTTCCTGCTTCTTCAACTCATTGAGCCTTCAATTCAAGCTTCCATCACCGTTCCTGTGCCACCGTTTGCAGTAAGGTGAGTGGCATATCTATTACAACTTTTATTCATTTTCCGTTGCAGCTAGATTTTTCGCTCCTATAACCTTCTCGCCATTCGCACCGGTTTATGCTCAGACAATAAAATTTACCAGTTATACGCGGGTCTCGAACTGGGGACCTCCCAGTTGCAAGTCCTAGCTCATAACCACCACACCATAATCACCACAACCATTAACAAGCAACATAAAATGTAATTTCTATTTGAAAAATTGCAAAAAGGTTATTCAGACATTTAGAAAGTTAATCTGTGAATGGTTTTCCGTTTTTTTGCAATGCAGTATGAAGCCGAAAAACTTGATTTGGTGATTTCGTCATTTGTTTTTATACAAGATTGTAACGAGTTTTTTTTATTACTTTTTAGTACTATATTCTTTCTGCTGGATTCAAATGAGATTTATGTTTTATATCATAATGTCTTACAATACTTGAAGTAGATAAGTATTACAATTTTTTCTAAACATAAACAGCAAGTTACTTTTGCTCCTTTCGAATTACACCATATTTATTTACCAGTCTTCTTGAAACAGTCTATAATTTTTGGATAGAATTTTTCGAATTTAATTTAATATAATAAAAATTAAATAATAACTGCAAAGTCTGGATAACTCATTATGGAATTTGAAATAATTTTGCTTTGATTAAAAAGTAGGAAATATATACAACTGAAAATAATTTTCTTAAGTTGATTAAAGTTAAAATAAAAACGACATCCACAAGAACCGAATACGACTCAATAAAAATTACTAGTCAATTTATTCCATCCAAAAATATATTTACTTGTCTTCGCTGACGCCCGAAACCACAAAATGATACAGGCTTTCACGGAAAATAACTCTGAATTATGTATTTATTTATATTCTCGAACTTTTCAGTATCACCTAAATGTGCTTTTTAATAAAATAAAAATTCTGGAAATGGCTGCGAAAATTAAAAAACCAAAATTAAACAGCTTAAAAAGTTCCAACATTTAAGAAAAATCTTGATGAATTCTGTATCAGTTGATCGCAATCGAGAGTAATTAAAAATTTAACTTCAGAATAGAAGAATTGATTTTTGACACAAATAAATAACCATAATACTGCTATCAACTTTACTACCTACATATAAAAGAACTTGCTGAGCGCTATGTATTATGTTATTATGTATTCTTTTAATTTCCATCACAATTGATTATTCAATTCTACCATCTAAACTAAATTGAGATTTTTTTTTTAATTTAAGGCACGTCTACATTCATTTAGGCCCGGAGCCTTCTCAATGCCGGCCTACGGACAGTGTTCTCTCGTTACAGACAACACTGTCCATCACCGGGCAGTGAGCTGTAGACGGTCCGAGGAAGAAAAAATCTAAGGGCAGCACAGATGGACTCAACCCGGGATCTCCGCGTGGGAGTCCAGTACGCTAACCACTAACTGCTACATAAAAAATATTAAGAAACAAATACTTTTCATAAATATTTATTTTATATATTTATTCGTAATTAAAATACACATAACACCTGGCTTGTATGTTCTTTGTAGGTGGAAGGCTTTGGTTTTTGAACTGTTATATTATGCCTCATTAACAGCTGATACACTTCAACCTGTCTAGGAGTAATGAGGATGCGCTGTGTAGTAGCGTCATGTTTCTATTTTACGCCATCCTAAATTCCCTTCCCTAAGTAGAAATAAATAGATTGCCAAAATTCCAAGTTTCAAGAAAATTAGTAAACCGGAAGTGTGTTTCAGTTTTCGCGATTTTCTCCATAAAAACTATAAAATTTGTCAATTACAATTTTATAAGCTGCAATAAGAGAAAGTTGTGTGAGTGTTTCAAAACAGATTTTTTTTTTTTTAAATTTTTAATTACATACAAATACATAATATGTTCTCAATATAAATACTTTATTTCTAATCAGAGACATTTTCCGTGGTAGCTGCTTCATTTTGTGGTCATCGACCGGATTTCGGGCGTTCGCCCATCTTCAGGATGCGTTTTTTTCAGGCAGTGTGACAACACAGACTTGCACAGAGCGAAGTTAGTTCACACTCTGTAAACTGTAGTGTGTAAACTAACTTCGCTCTATGCAAGTCTGTGTTGTCACACTGTCTGAAAAACGCATCCTGAAGATGGGCGAACGCCCGAAACCGGTCGATGACCACAAAATGAAGCAGGCTACCACGGAAAATGTCTCTGATGCTTTTCAGCTCCGCGGAACCAACGACCACAACAACTTTATTTCTAACATTATGCAACAATTTAATTCTAATATGTTTTGAAATATTTCAGTATGTTTATTTTGAAGCCATTATTTCAAAGAAAAAATTTATATAATAATATTATTTCAAGACTGTACAATTTAACGCATGCGTAGTGAGCATTAATCATAGTCTGAACGTTGTGCTGGGTCAGTGTACAGGTATCCTCTCTTTTACGATGTTTGTTGTTAATGAAGCCGAGTTTCAATTGGAGTTAAATGCTTACATGCAGAAAAGTGAATCGAATTATATATTCTTGCTTACTCCTGACAAGTGCAATGAATTATTATTCGATATAAAAGCTTCGCTATGTAAAAAGTTTATAGGGAGAATCACTTACATCGCTGGATTATCGACGCCTTAAGAGGTATGCCATGCTAAAGATTGGTGATGTAGAAAAACTTATGCAAAAACGATCCACAAATGATGAGGAAATTAAATATTTTTGCCACACTGGTGAGTTATATGGAATTATTCACAAAGCGCATATATACACCGGACATAAAAGGACTCGGTGCATGGACAAAGAACTTAAAGATATTGCAATGTCACGCGCGAGGTGATTGATATTTATTTACGATTATGTGGACAATGTCAGCTGAAAAAAAAGCATAAAGGAAATGGTCTAGTAGTAAGACCAATATTGAGCAACCACATGAATTCAAGAGGGCAACTGGATCTTGTCGATATGCAGACAGAACCAGACAGAGATTATAAGTTTATTTTAAATTACCAGGATTTTTTTTTTTTGAAGCCTTTGAAATCCAAGAGTTGAGGAGGTTGCTTATAATTTGCTAGATATTTTCTGTATAATAGATGCTCTTTCTATCCTTGAAAGTGATAATGGGCGAGAATTCTCTGCAGCTGTCATAAAAGAACTTGCTGATATGTTCGAAGCTAAAATACTTCACGGGAAACCAAGACATTCTCAAAGCCAGGGAAGTTGGAGAGGGCGAATCAAGATGTTCGGGACATTTTGGTTTCTTGGATGGCTGAAAATAAGAATACCGATTGGGCTGACGGATTACGATTCGTTCAATTCAAGAAAAATATGTCTTTCCACGGGGTTTTAACAAAAGTCCATACGAAGCGATGTTTGGGGTTGCTGTACGAAATGGTCTATTGGATTCAGACATACATACATCCTGAGGCTCTTCAAAGCATTACCACAGTGGAAGAATTGGAAAATTTAATGACTGAAAATCCCAATGCACGCGCCTCCAGCCAACTATTCCATGTAAGTGATTTCTTCCAATTGAAGAAACAAATTTATACAAAGTAATAGGCCATAAAGATCTTTATGCGACTAAAACAAGGAAAATTTGTTTATTCACCTGTGGTTCTTGAATTTTCGTAGTAGGACGCTTTTACACACGTATTATAATGTACTATTGGACTTTGGTCGTTTACTAATGGCACAATCCTAGGTTTGGCTTTTATAGATGGCCAAAGTTGGAAATTGAACTCAAATTCGGGCTTTGGTCGTTTTAAAACGGCCAATCCTAGGTGTGAGCAAAAAATTCGACCAATGGCCGTTTTCGGGCTTTGCGCCCAACATATATACCACTTTTTTCATATAGGCTGGTTGTTGTGCTTTATTTTGTTTATAAGTTTATTGTTTGTTCTGAATGGTGTTCTCAAGCCTAGTTTTTTGAAAAAGTTTGTCAGTTTGTAGACTTCGTTCCCTATATATGTGAAAGTGGCGAATATGTTGGGTGTTGTGGGGTTTTCGTCCTGGTTGTGGTTTAGTGTGTTTTTTCTTAATAATTTGTTGACAACGCTTGCAGGATATCCGTTTTTTGTGGCTATGGTGTATATGTGTTGAGTTCTTGTTTATATAGTGGGTCGCTATGAGTGGTATATTTCTAGCCTGTTAGTTAGGTGTTTGAAGGCTGCTAGTTAAAAAAAAGAGTTATTAATGGCAAATATTTTGTGAAGGAAATTTTTATTGAAATTTTTATTAAAAATAAAAATAAAATGTTTTTACTTTTACCCACTTTATTAATTTAGTCAAAATTTAGTTCAAGGGAGTCATACTGGCAAGCAGGGTCGTCACATGCGGTGACCTTCCTAATATTTATTCCATGACATGGCGCTTTGGTCATGTAAGACCTTGGCCTCTCATTTATAATTTTCCATATATTTGCCTATCTTTCTTGTGTAATGCCTGATTATTCCTAGAAGAGGTAAGAGTCGTCGTGGCCTGCTCGGATTCTCTTCTCATCAGGTTGCCTTTCATATGTCAGCCATAGAAAACGATTATCCTCCATTCGATGGTGGATTCTGAACGTTGAAATCTAGCAGTTTTTTACGCCTCGCACCAGATCTTCTTCCTTACAGAACTCTATTTCTCGTATTGTATTTTTACTTTCTCTTACTCCTAGCAAGAGGAATTGTTGCTACCACGACAGATTATCGAATTTGAGTTTTTACCTGAAATACATTTTTTAGGGTCGCCTGAATACAAAAAAAAACTTTAGCGAATAGTCTGTGTGTATGTGTGTGTGTGTGTTAACAAAACGAAGAATCACAGGAAAAAACTTGGTATTTCCGTTTATGCGCTACCACTCCATCAGTCACGAAGATTTCGGGCATACTTCATTAGCAGATAAACTGAATGGTTTTTTCGAGAGTTTCTCGAAAACGACTCCAACAATTTTCTTTAAACTTTGTAAACTATCTACGCATAATTTACTTACATATTTTTTTTTTACATTAACCCTGCTTGTATTTCACATCTATTTATTACTTATACAAGCTTTTGACTATCCATAAACTTTGCATTTCCTTGATTTAAAATTTATTTATTCTTATTAGTACAGTTTACTCCTAAAATAACTTATCCCTCCCCCCTAATGAAAATGACTTGATAAAACACTGAGCTTAATTAACAACACTATTAATATTTAGTTATAAAGTATTCTTCAAAACATCTATTTATTCTACACTATTTTCTAATGTCTAATCATAATATAATAATTCCACTTTGTCATGAAACACATATAGTAACATAACCTTATAACCTCCCCACATATATAGAACCAACAAGTGTGAGTGTAATAGAAACATTATGTTGAAGTGAATTCTCTACAATGAACTTGAAGAATTTGCTCTGACGAGTAATGGATGTATGAAAATTCGAAACCGGTCAGGAACAAAATCAATATGCATGCTACGATGGATAAAATACCAGATGTTATCCAGCATTGCGGACCCACCCACATTTTCAACTAACTATAAAATTTGTCAATTACAATTTTGAAAACTGTAATAAGAGAAAGTTATGTGAGTGTTTCACACCAGATTTTTTTTTTAACTTTTCGCAATTTGATTTTCACCAAAAACATATGTTTTGAGTGAGAAGATGCAATGGAGTAAAAAGATGTTTTACAAAATAATTTCTAGTATCTATGTTAAACAGCATAACTCAAAAATGAAAGATCGCATACATTTTACTGTGCTATTATAAGCGTTTCGACAAGGAGGTTTTGGTTAAAATCGGCTGACAGAAAATAGTAAAACAGCAAAAAACTGAAAAATAAAAGTAAAGATGAACTTCCGGTCAACCGATTTTCTTCAAGCTTGGGATTTCGACAATATATTTAATTTTATTTAGATGACAGAATTGTATAATAAACTGAAGTAGCAGTTGAGAGGGAACTATAACCCACACCCCTCCCCCAAAAGTGCCCTTAAATGAATTTTCCCGGGAAAATATTTCAAATAAAAGTTGTAGCTCTTTGTATGTGTAGTTGATAAATCAAATTAAAAAAAAAACCGTTGGAACCGTTTTTGAGAAAATCACAAAAAAAAAAAAAATGAAAAATCATTAAGTAAAGTGGCATTTCCGGTTGTTGGATTTTGCCCGAAATCTTCATGTCTGATGCGGTGGTAGTCCCTAAACGGAATACCAAGTTTGAGCTTCCGGCAACATGTATTTCCGGTGAAAACTCAATTTCGAAAATCTGGCACGATCGCAATACTTCCTCTAACAGTAATTAGAGAAAGTAAAAAATCGGGTGGGGTTATTTTTCCTAAATCACTGCCATCCATCTTATTAGTACACAATAGACCAGTGATTATTTAACAATCATCTATTTTATCTCATATTTTAAAAACAAAATTAGCATTATGTCATTTAAACATTTGTAATATTAAATTAGTAATATTGTTTACTAGAAACCAAAGGAATTAAACAATTAGAACAATTACATATTAGCATAACATATATATAAATAATATTATTATTGCAAGGTGGTAATGTAAGCTTGTAAGTAACCTCATTGGGCTTGATTATATAAATGTTGATTTTACGTAATGTGCCCCAGCATTGAACTTGTTACGAGTGCTATTGGAGTTATGCAAGTAAGGAGGTGGTAGACTGTGTAGGATAAAGAAATACACAACTTCTTTTTTATAAGATGATGGCAAAGTACATCATCAAGGGATGATTACGAAAAGGATGACTCATAGTTAAATATATACATTTTCTTTTTGTATTTATTGAAAACAGCTATATGACGTTCAATTGTGTATGAGAAAAATTTTTTGGTTTGACGTTACTTCGTAAAGTAATGCAGATTGTATGACGTAGCAAAAAGAAAAAAAGAACGCCTCCAATCCCCCCCCCCCCCAGAAAATGTACTGTTTAGAAACTCGTACTTGTAAGTCAGTGGTCTGGAAATGAGTTTTACATGCATTAAAACAAAATTATGTGCCCGTTTGGCAATTAGGAAATTTTAGAATCCATCGAATCCTAAAGAGCTTAGGTTCAGATGAAACCAAGAGCGAAAAAACATTTAACGACACAGCGGAAAAGTTGGTAACTTTTCAAAGGAAAAAAAATCACAAACAATTTTTTTTTTACTTTCTCTTACTTTCTTTTTTTTTTACTTTCTCTTAGTAAGAGGAAGTATTGTAATCGTGTCAAATTTTCGATATCGAGTTTTCACCACCGAAATATCGTTTTGATGTCCCCTGAGTCCAAAAAAGTGGTTTTTTAGCAAAGGTATATAATATATATATATAATATGTGTGTGTGTGTTTTGTGTGTGTATGTGTATATATTTAAACAGCATAGCTCAAAAACGAAAAACTCTAGAAAGTTTACTGAACAGTTTTTTCAGTTTTCGATGAATTTCGTTATAGTTGGTACACAAGCTAATATTTGTCAATTATAATTTTGAGAACAGGAATAAGAGAAAGTTGTCTGAGTGCTTCACACCAGATTTTTTAAATAACATTTAGTGTAATAAAAGCAACTATTTCAATCAAATATATATGAGCAAGTAAAAGGAAGTCACTTTACTAAGACATTTCATGGTGAAGACCCAATGGATTGGAATAAACCCTACATTTTTAAAATAATTAAAACTAAAAATTAAGTGTTTTAATAATTTTATCAGCTACCTTCTTTTAACATTATCTTAATTTGTGAGCAATTATCTTAAATTGTAAAAATACTTGAAGTAAAAAAAAAAATCGTTCTTGCAAAACATTCACTCATTTCATTTCTTTCTTCGAATCGAATAAATTTTGAGAAAATTCACAATTTGATGAAAGGGGATAGAACTTATTGAAAGGATTCAATAGAGGAAGAATAATAAATTTTGATTGTACCCTTCTTATTGGACCCCTGTATCCTAATGGAATAGCAAGAATACATTTGAAAATATGAAATTTTTTTTGGTTAAAATAACCAAAATGATTTTGGCTATGGCCAAAGAAAAAATCTTATCAACATTAAAAAGTTTATTTAGTCGACGTTTTGGACATCTTTGGAGTCCTTCCTCAGGAAATGTCAATGAGAGATATACGAGTTAAATCTACACTTTTCTAATAAAAATTGGTTATACCAATTTATGACTTACATCTCGTTTAAAAAAATAAAAATTATGGATAGTCGCAGTCAATTTAATAATTGATTGTTAATAAGGAGTTAACTTTTCCATCTTCGTCATCTGGTTTCCCATCTTACAGATGGTTTGTAATAAAGAGTGAAACAACTTTTTCCTGTCACGAGAAAAAACTGTTAAAATTAATGATAAAGAAACAACTTTTGGATGGTAAATAATACTTCAAGTATTCAATAGATGCTATTAAATATGGGAAGCATTTGTTTACTTGGATTTGTACGCTTTTATGCTATTCCATTTTAATTTCAATTCCTATACCAGTAAGTTTTGGTTTAAGGAAGTATATAGCATGTTTTGAATTGAATATTAATGCCCTTTTGAATTGAATATTAATATTATTTTGAATTGAATAACCCAATTAATGCCCTTGTATTTTCCTCAATGATAACCTTTCATTTGCAACTTACATATCAATTCATTCTCTAAATGGGCCATTTTAAATGCAAATTTACGGATTCAAGCACAAAATAAGATTTAAAAGAAGGATACAATAAATAAAATCCAAATCTCCTTGTTAAAAAATTAATCTAAATAATACTAGTCAGTTTCATATAACTTATGTAAGATTACATCGCTTACATAAATCCAGATATCAAATTGTTCAATAGAATTGTACAACCTTGAAATAAAAAAACAAAAAAAAAAAGAAATCTCGTAAAGTATTTCCGCATTCATTTCAAATTCCATTCATTTAAACTCATTTTTAATTTTCACCAGAACAGTTCATTTTAGAATACTTGTTCGAATCCTTTGTAAAGATTGAATCAAAACTACAGTGAATAATCATCTTCATAATTCATTTTCAAGAATATGAATGAAATTGGTTTATTTTGAGATGATGGAGCTAAGTAATTGTTGAAGTAATTACAATAAACATAAAAATTAAGTGGTACTACCGTGGAATGGGACAAGACCTCAGCCGAATTATTTTTATAGTAATATAAATTTTCTTTAAATTCTATATTTACTATTTAATAGTTTTGATTGAAACATTTCTTTGAAACAAGTTTTGAAGAAAATTTCAAAGGTTGCCTGAAGAAAGCTTTGACTAATTAGTTTCCTCAAAGATGAATAGTATTAGGGTAATGCAAAAAAACCAAATCCATTTTTAGATCTAGTGTGGTGTTCTCGGTGTGTGAGTTTGAACATGATGTAAGCATCTTTAAAAGCTTACCAGTGAACAGATAGAAAAGTGTGCGTGCCTGAGGGCATACGCTCAACTCGGGTAGTTGCATAAATCCAGAATATCTGCAAGATCTATTGTAGTATGTGTGTTACAGCTTTCAGTGCAAGGTTATTTATTAGTGCTGGCATACCCGCAGAGTTGCCAAAGGGCCTGAAAGAAGTGTTTAGCATTTTTCACCTGAAGAAGTTTTTCGTCGTATATTGCTATTTTAATATCAACAGTCCACAACTAGTTAAATTAAATATTCTAAACTTGCAGAATTACAGACTCATAAGGCTTATTAGGAAAAGAGTAAATCAAGCTTCTCTGATAAATATAAGGAAAAGAAAGGTTATTAGGAAAAAAAAAATCCAATGCCTGATCAGTACGTAAATAGACAACTGATCTGTCTATATAGGGTAATGAAAGGTATAACTTACATTTGGATGAAGATTTACCGTCAAGGGCGGTTGCACTAATCTTGACCTACTTATATAGTAATACAGCCCAGGCTAGTATTACTCCCTCCATGTTGTTACCATGTGGTGGTCACAGTTGGTCACCTTTGCTTCTTTATTATATAACACACTGTTATATATATGTATATCTGTTAATGTGGTTAGGCCATTTGCGTTCGTTATAAAAACTGTATATAATTTGTTTTTTGTTCTTTAAGTTAAAAATTTAAAATCTATTTTTTTAAATTATTTACAATATATAACGTTTCTTAATAGAAATTATAATAAAGAGAATAATAAAAATCTATAGAAAAATGTACTTGGTTATTCAATTACAATCGCGAAATAAAAAGAGGTGTACCAACATCATTGTTGTGAAGAAATCATTATATCCATCATTATCTTTTAATTGTATCCCAACCATGTAATATTCTACGATTTATTTTTTTTAAATAATCTTTAAGAAACAATTCGCTTTACCGCAACTTCGGAAATTTGACTAAACGTTCATTGTAACTGAACTGAATATTTTGATAAAATATTTAGTGAAAGCTTGACCTTCAGAAGCGAATGCAATACAAGACTTCCATTAAGTATGTTTATCAGCTTTACATTGAGAGTTTTAAATGCATCTTTCTAATTATTAACTCCGAAATAATGAAATGACATGTTTATTTTTTATTATTTAATTGCATATAAGTCTTATATGAGATCCTTACTCTTGCACAATGGCGCAACAGCCCATGAAGGCCAAGGCTTGCCAGACGGCGATTCGAATAGGGGGGGCGTGTGGTAAGCACACCGCAATTCCCACGCCGTTTAGTTGCGCCTTCGCTACCTAGGGCGCTACTAACTGAAGCTTCCCACTTTTTATCACGATGCTGGGTCAACACCGACTTTGCCCTCACGGGAATCGAACCCTGAATTCTCGCTTAAAAGCGAGTGCGCTAGCCACTAGACCTATGCGTGAGGATATATGAGATCCTTAACTTTGGTTAAAGGATTAAGATTAAGATTGAAACATGGGGTGAGTCCCGTTCCCAGGCACTTCAGCCAGAAAGGCTTATTATGCCTACCCCTGTAGGTCTAGTATGAGACTCTGTTCTGCCAAAGTCCTCATTGCGCAATCTAGCGATTGCAACACAGTATAACAATAGGTGCGGAGGTCGTTTTCTCCTCCTCCTCCTGACATAGTCTACACAAAAGTTCTGAGCTCATTATCTCCATCTTCTATAGGTGTTTTTTGAACCTGTCATGACCCGTTAAAAGGCTTGACATCAAATCAATCTGGATCCTTCCTAAACAGTGGTATCTTCAGTTCTATTCTTAATAGCTTTGTCATCATCATCTTACTATGTTTAGCTCCTGGACTTAGTTTCTAGATTTTATGGAGCCAGTATCTAAGAGATGCACCTACTGTTCCTTTGGTAATCCCCAGCACAGGTTCTTGACCTCTCAACGCAGTGTTCCCTGCCAATAGATCGGCTGTTTCATTGTCTCTAAACCCCACATGTCCCGACACCAAGTCCAGTCTAACATTATTGTGCCGGCAGAGTGCGTCAGGAATCTCTACACTCCCTAACTAGAGATGAGGTGGTTCTGAAGAGAGCAAGAGCTGGCTGCCGAGAAGATGAGACTCTCTTTATTTTTAAGAGCCATTCTCAAGTTTTCCTCAGTATAGTTCCTAATTGCAAATATCCCGGCCTGGAATACCGTGGAGTAGTTGCCAAGAGGCCTCTCTATGAGTACCTGGGTTGGATTTCATCCCAGCGCCGCATTACTTCTTAGAGCCATCCGTCAACTAAGTGCCCCCAGTATGACCATGCCCTGTCCAGCCTTTCGGTGCATTCGTCCTTGCTTTTAGGGTCATCAGGTACGAAATTCAAAGCTGTATTTTGGACAATCACCGTCCCCAACCATGTTGATCACAGGGCTTGGGTCGACTTTATCAATTTAGTCCATATATGTGGCAAATGAACTAGTGTGCTTCCAATGACCATTGTTCATTAATCTGAATGAATGAATTAATCTGATGTATCATAAGCTGTAGTGGAGCACGACGCCATAGTCGGAGCTCTCTCAAAGGCCACCATAATAAATAGACAGGCTAACCCTGCACCCCAGCCAGAATTTTCTTAGCTGTCTGGTTAAGTCTTTCCACCACACCGCCGCTCGAGGAAATGGTGTGTATAACTATACGACTATACAGCCAGTGAGTCATTTCGGGACTGAGATTCCACGTATTCCCAAAGGCTCTATTTATTCCAGTTATTCCACAGAGAGCCCGCTTTGCTTCCTGCATTACCCAAGTCAGTCTAGAATACAGGACTATTCCTAGATACTCACTTGACACAGTTAGAGTTTCATCGAAAAGTCTCCGTGATTTATAGCTCTTTTTATCTCAGTAAAGGGAACCTGAGTTGTTTTAGAGGGATTCACAATGAGGTCCCTTCTAGTGCCTTTAACAGAAGATATTTTCCGTGATAGCCTTTATCTTTTTGTGGTCATCGAATGGTTTCGGGCGTTCGCCCATTATCAGGATATTTTTGTTAAAACAGTGTGATAACATAGATTTGCACATAGCAAATTTAGTCGATACACTGCTTTTAAAAAGGTTTTTGTTCGGACCTAACTAGGTTAAGAGGGGCGTGGAAGATTAAGAGGTTGATACATGCGTGGAAAAACACATGTTGTTTTACGCTTTTTAAAAGGCACGTTGGTTCTTTTAAAAATGGAAACATCCAACAAGTGGAGGTGTGCAACTAATTACGTTTTTGAAAGAGATTTACTTTGATAATTAATTAACCATACTATCTTACAATTTTATTTGTTTATATGTTTTCCCACCCAGGTACCAACGAACAGACTCTGTGCAAGTCTATGGATATGGTCAACTTAACAACAGACAGCTAAGAAAATTCCGGCTGGGGTGCAGGTTAGCCTGTCTACTTATTATGGGGGTCTTTGAGAGCGCTCCGACTATGGCGTCGTACTCCACTGCAGCTTATGATAAAAGCGGAGACAAGGGCCAGCGCATTCAGATTAATGAACAATGGTCATTGGAAGTCTATGTTATCACGTGTTTTGACAAAAACATCCTGATGATGGGCGAACGCCTGAAACCGGTCGATTACCACAAAAAAGAAGCAGGCTATCACGGAAAATATCTCTGATGCTTTCCAGCTCTGGGGGACCAAGCACAACAGCTTTCTATAACCTTAAGGCTTCCTGCATTATTTTATCAACAATAGTTTCGTGTCTGCCTCTACCACAGATATATCATCTGCGTAGCACTGGACAGAGCACCCTCTCAGATCGTCAGATCGAGCCCCGTTGGATTAATAAAAAATATAAATTTTGTATTTTTTTATTCATATAATTTGAGAGCGTTTAGAAAGATTGAAATATTTTTTTTTTTAGTTTATCCAAAATTTCTTTTGTTTGGAGATGCCGAAATTAAAACTAAGTATTTCTAGTTTTTAATATGCTCTGAAATATTTACATACAATTGAAACAGGGGGACTTTGAAATAGCAAATAAAATACATTATGCAAGTTATTTCTGCAAAAAAAAGGCGGTGTTACTGTTTGGTGTGTGTAGGTGTATTACTTATGTTACTTATGATTTTTTAAAACTGATGTAACCCCTGACCCATTTTAATCAGGTTATGCGAGGCAATTGTGGTATGCATACTTTTTATGTAATAAGTTTCATACACAACTGTTACAAGCAATGTTATTCTTAGCCTATTCTCACAATTTAATGTAATTTTTTTTTTTTTTTAGTTACAACAAATTAATTATTTTTAATATTTTAGTAAATTTGATAGCAATGTTTGATTTGATAGCACTTGGCGTTTCTTGAATGAGACATATTTTGTTAAATAATAAAATAACTGAGTAAATTAATTATTTCAACTTATGGAGTATTATAAAAAAATGCTGCTTCTCATTATCATATGTTTTTTAAAACCAGTCAGCTAGGAAAAAACATCATCATGAGAGATGAGTAATTTTAAGTTAAATAAAACATCCTCAAATTGAGATTAATGATTCAACACAACTTTATTTATTGAATCATCCATATCTCAATATGGTGAAATAAGTTGAATTTATTATTTTACCATTTATCTAATATTATTACTTGTTTATTTTTAATGAGTAAATATTTTGTTTTGCTTGTCTTTCTTCTGTTAAAATCCAACAATTACTAAAAAAGCAACCTTTATTGGGGTAATCTGTGGTTATAAAGAGTAATTAATGGATTAGCATAGATTAAAATGCTATAAACATGGAATTATGTTGTCATAATTTTTAAAAAGTATTTTTGGTTATATGGCTGTCTTAATGTTGGCGTTATCATAATCAGCGAAATATTGACCGCACTGAATCTAAAGTAAATCGACAAAATTAGTAATGTTATAAATTAATTCTGATCAGCCATCACGAGGTGATTAGGAATCGGCGAAGTAATAAATGTTTTGCAAGTCATGAGGCCGCTGTTATAAATATTGAAACCCAATAAAACTGTACTCCGATTAATTAATTAATTGTTAGTATTAGTAGGTTAATTTCTATTTAATCATTACCAGCTCAAGAAGTCACTTCTTTAAAGGTAACTTCTTTACTTTCCTTTAGAAATTGGATTACGATTTTTCTTTAGTAAATTCTGAGGACATTCAACACTGTCAGGAAGAAATATGACAAAAGAATTTCCTAATTTTATTAACCTATATGTTTTCACTGACTTCTTTATATAGAATAGTTACGATCAACTTGAAATGTAAAAATCTACATTTTTATTTTTACTCGCTTCCAATAAATAACATATATTTCTAGATAACAAATTACGGTTTCCAGCAGTAGGTGGTTGGGTCCATAGTACTGGGAAAAATCGAGTTTTTATTTGTTGTTGTTGATAATCTGTTTCATTTTATTGATTTGTTTCCACTTCGCGCACCTTCAGTATGTCTTTATAAACAAACAAGAAGTGCATGCGCCCTCCTCTCTTTCTTGTGAAGTTTAAAGTGAATGAAGTTATTCAAAATGAAGCTGGTTATCGTAGAAATCTTTCATGATTAACTTTTGGTTCTTTTCCTTTCAGATGCTATTTGTCAGCAGGTAAATATTCTCTCCATGGCATGGGTAAAAATAAATTAATCAATAAATATAAAAAAATACCTAAATATATAATTACATACATAATTGACTAAATATATATTATTGTAATATAAAGTTCGTTACTCCTTATATAATAACAGTACTCAGGCGCGGGATTTCAATTGCAAAACAACATTGCCAAGTTTGAAAGTAGTGAACCTTGAGTTGGGTTGCACTGCTTAAGAAACGGATAGCCCTCCTCAAACAGTTATATATACCTCAATATTATACAATATTCTTATTATTATAAATAATTGACTTTATTAAAATAATATGTAGCATGTAGGAAATATTTTTTTTAAAGTAATTAGCTTGGAATTTTATTAAGCTAGTGATGAGGCATATTCAATGGAAAAAGTAATTTACGGTATGTTGAGTATACATGAACATATGTATAAAATTTTCTTTTTTCAAAACTTAATTTAATAAATTCACAAAATATCTTCTATAATTCTGTGGAGATATAATGAAGTTCTGATAAATTAACATAATCAACATTACTTTTAATCTGTAACAATTGAATTGTAAAGATATTGGTTGTGGGCGCCGCACAAGTAGAATAATTAGGGGTGGATTGCTAAACTTGGTTTTTTACCAGTAATGAGATTGTTTTCTATCCTTGGTCTTGGATTTGTCTGCTATGAAACATTAATAGATTGACAAACTCGTGCAGGATCCATCCATACGCCAGCACATGATAAACAAGGCATCTCAATAAAAAAGGATGTTTGGAAATTTGTATACCAAGAAATTTCAGTAAACATGACTATGAGTTAAACGGATTGAAATATTAATTAAGATTAGATTGTTCAAGAATTCAGAAGGAAGAATAATTTTTTGAAAAATTTGTTTTGATACTTATAGAAGAAAATTAAAAGTTGTTAATTTTCATTAGTATTTTTTTGAAAATCTGAGATAGCTATTCATTATTCCAACAATTTAGATAGCGTATTCCTACAATTTATTTAACTGATTATTAATTAGGAAATTATATTTAACAACATTTATTGACAATATCAGACTTAGTACTACTTAATTTTGATCATATTAACAATTGTGAAGTTTAGTAAACTTGAGTGATTTAGAATTTGTATCAAAAGAGAGATAAACAATTATTTAAATATTAAGATTAACATTTTATTATGGCGTAACCGAAATTGAAAAAATAAAGAATTATATAGACTAAACTGAACAGTAAAAAAAAAAAAAATGCACATAATTCTTATCTTCACAAACTCTTGTGAATTTAGGACGTATTTGTTTTCTGGTTATATAACCAAACACATGAGATTTAAAATGCGTCTAAGTCTGAATATAATGAATTAGAAGAGAAATAGTACAGTTAACTCTTTTGAGTTCAATGTTTTGGATTTATCCAGCAGACATATTGTTTGTGTCAGTATTTTAGATTTTTAAATTGGTCATTTTATAATGCGGAACTACTCTGTGTCAGTCTAATGAATTATTAAGAAGGTCTTGCAGTGAAAAAAAATAAAATCGATATTTACTATTTGAAGATGATTCTCTACACATAAATAAATATGTATGTTAAAGATGGACAAGAACAATACATTATGGATTGCATCAATCAAGAAGAAAAAAGTGCATTTTTCTTTTTCCAATATTTTATTCTGAATAATAATTTTATTATTTTTAATGTATCAAGATATCAGTTTGATATGTACATTTCTAAATGAATAATTGTATTTTCATAGATGATGTGTTTGTTTGTTGCCACCAATTAATAATAGTTAAAATAATTCCATAATTGCTCCATTTTTCTTTGTATTAATCGCAAGACCGTGAAATATGAATTTATGAATTGGAAACAAAACTAGGAAAACCGAATAACCGCAAGAAATTTAGCAATTTGAAAAGAACACTTTAATATCTGACGAAGTTCCTAATATAGAACTGTCTTGGGGTGGTATATACATAAAGGTAGTATCACTTAATTTATTGGATGCAACCTACTATTCTAAGGATTAGATATTTTATTGATTATATACATTTGCTTACCGTTATTCTCTAATAACGTTAAACTAAAATGCTAAAAGTATACAATAATTCGCCTTATACAATATATGACTGTGTGATCATTTAAAAATAAATGATTTAACTGAAGATATATAGTTTATTTTGCTGATTAAATAAATAAATATTTGTACTTAACAAATTTACCATGAGGTACTCCAGCTTTTGTTTACGGTTTATAATAAGTATCTTTGATTTGTGTTTCTTATTAAAGTGAAACTGTTTTCTAGGGTTAATATTATAATAGGTAGTTAATATTATAATGATTAATGTTTTGAAAGGAAGCCTACCTATTAAATTCTAGATTATTAGTGTCTAATAGTTATTAAATTTACTATTAATGATAGTGATATTAAGAATAATAGCTTAATAAAGTTCATTAAATTATTATTTGTTAACTACTTTTGTTGGAATTTCGCATATATTTTTAAATTACTTTTAACCTATAACTGGGGGAAAAACTAAAAAAATATTCGTTAATTGTGCTATCAATATGATTAACGAATTATCTTAACACATAAAAGCAAAAAAATAGTCTCTTTAAGTAAAACTTTATATTGATTTTTAGCAAAAGTATATAAAAGAAAAATACAAAACAAGGAATTTAACAATCTCGAAAAACTAGAATTATTCCATTTACTTACCATAAATGTATATTTTAATATTTGATGCCAGAAGTAGTGGACAGTTCAAGTAAAGCTTATACATACAATGAAATATATTGAACAAAGGGACTTATTGAATAAAGGGAGAAAAATATTCTTCTCAAAATCGTATACTGATTTGATTTTCTCAGAATCGTAAACTGATTGAAATTGTTATTACTTCTTCGAAAAACAAATTTATTATTTATAAATGGTTATATTGTGTAGAACAATAATTTACTGATGAAATTGCTTACTGCATAAAAAAAAAATACTTCGAACCTCATATTCAATATTTAATTAACCTTATTAAAAAGATATTAATAAGTCTAACTAATAGGCATGGATACTACTTGTTCAACTAACCTTTGTAACTGTTCTGAATTTCCTGGGCATCATTTATATTATAAGTACCTTTTTCTCTTCATTGAGTACCATTGAATAAAGCTTGCATTAAGTTGGATCCATTTAAGCGGAGCATGCGAGGCCATCTATTAGTAATAACGGGAACTAGTGAACTCTTATTAAATACCTTGATTTATTCCTTATCTGAAAAATTAATCAAGTTTATTGCATGTATTATTGTAATTATTTCCATATAGAGATTTAAGTATCAATTAATTACAATGAAATTATAAGATAACTGTTATAATAATAATTAAAAGAATTATGTTAAGAAAAAATATTTAAAAGTATTTCATTTCTTCAATTCCATTTTAGTAAATTTAAAGATTACAAAACAAGAAAAAATAAATTTCATTTCTTTAAATAGTTTATTTACATAATTTTCGTAAATATCGATCTATGAGATGTGTCAATCTCTCATATGGATGAAGTGTTCTACATCAATATTTTGAGAAAAATACTTCTTGAGTTATTTCATATATAAAATCCCAGCCTAGGATTTTATCCCTGATTCTTAGGTACTTAAATGAATTAGTCTTTTTTTTTAAGGGAATAGTAAGTACACTGCGACCTGAAAGATCTATTATTATGCTCCCGAGGTCTTTTTCAATGCCTGCCAACTCCAGACAGCGTTCTCTCGTTGCTGACAACACTGCCCATCACCGTACAGTGAGCTGTCTATTTACTAGGAGAAGTTTCTGTTTTCCAAAACCACATGCACTTGTGGCTGGATATATATATATACTTTCTCTTACTACTGTGAGAGGTAGTATTGTGATCGTGTCATTTTTATATGAATTTTCACCGGAAAGACACGTTTTGAGGTCCCCTGAGTCAGAAAAATGTTTTTTTAGAAAATGGTCTGTCTTTGAATATGTGATCTACATAGTTCAAAAACGAAAAATCGCAGAAAGGCGATCTTACATATAAATTAATCATCAAAATAATATTAATTATAATTAAATATGTTGGCAAAATTCCGAGTTGGAAGAAAATCGATTGCCCGGAAGTATGTTAATATTATTTTTTCAATGTTCTACAATATTCTCCATAAAGACACCGAAGGATTACATTAAATTTATCTACTCACTATACAAAGACCTGTCACTTTTATTTGAAACTTTTTTCCGAAAAACTGAGTTTAAATAAAGTCGTGAGGGAGGTTATGCTTTCCTCAAAAGACATTTTATCTACTTAAATTCTCTCATTGATATAAAACTGAAACAATTAACATTTAGTAAAAATTTTAAGCTTGAAGAAAAGTTGTCAAATATAAAATTATGTAAACTGCAGTAAAAGAAAGTCAGAGAAGATCGGCGATATGATTCAAAAAGAGCAGAGGGAAAATGTAATAATAGAAAGGTGTTAATAGGTTAACCAGTAATCCTTTGAGCTATCGAAATGAAGCGTCCCAAGCGAAATGAATAGAGCAAGAACTAGGACAAGAAAAAAATTGGCGCTGTGATTGTAAACATAATGACTTTTTGTTGTATGGAAGAAATAATCGCAGAAACTATCGATTAAATACTGATTTAGATAGTAACTTGGCGACGACGTTAAGTGTATGAACATTGTACCAGTTTCACCAATTCTTATTTTTAAATTCGTGTTTTGTAATATAAATCCGGGACAGCGCGAACGCAGTCCCGACTACCAAAAATTATGCGCCCGAGATATCCACATTTGGGATATTCGCAGGGGTCAACCCAACCGAAGTGCAATGGAAAGGCCTCGCCCTGAGGGAACCGCCTTACTGATCACGGTAGCCCCGACGCCAGGTAAGTATGCTTACAGCTCGTCGAACAGCGGTTAAGTATGCGACACTTACACCTACAACTAACGGGAAGCAAAACGCAATATCTGAAACGATTAGTAAAGTAATGGTTTTCGTACATATAAATTGTATGGAACATATTTAGCAAATGGTTTTACACATTTTAGCAAGATATTTATTACCTTTGGAACTTTTATGCTATTTTAGAGAATAATGTTTGTAATAAATGTTCGATGATTTGGTCACTCACAGAGGGCGCATCAATCGCGCAACTTACACTTTCCGCCACCTATTTAGTAAAGAGATTCCAAATACCAACGCTATGTAGTTAACAGCGTGGTTAGGCTGTAGCAAAAGGAAAAGACATGGTTATCTTTTCAAGTGGTAAATTGTATTTTTTGTGTGTGTGTGTTTCTTTATTTAAAACTCCTAAATAGTTATATTTCCATCATGATATCGACAAGTTTGTGAAACACATAGATTTTAATCTTGTAAGTAAACAATTTCTTGGATTGTGAATAGCTTTTGTATACCTGCAATTAAAATATATACTTATTTCGGTCGTAGCGAACATCAAAGCATATCCATTTATGTTTAGAAAATTTTACTCGATTTATTAGCATGATTATCGTTATAACCATTTACACTTCTTACACAAAATTACTAGCATACTACTAATCAGTAATTGAATAAAGTTATAATTACTTAAGCTACCTTTGATACTCTTATGATATTTATAGAATCAAATGTCTGATCCTTTTTCATTTAATGTAGAGACCTGTAAGTTTTTTTAAAAAAAAAAAAAAAGAGATTCTTCTTTGTTTACAACTTCACACTTTTTTATTAATTCTGGCAAGGTTGATGTGATAACTTTCAAGAAACAATATTTTTATTTTTCATCATGTACATAATCTTTATAGGCATAATTGAATACTTTTATGTTACAAAATGTTTACGCAATCATCTTTCCTTAAACTTAAAAGCAATACTTTAAATATGAATTTAATATATACAGTTAAGGGATAAGTGTATTCATGAGTCTTGTCAATTCTGCTGAGATATTAAACTAGTCAATTCTTTTAATAATATAAAATATGATAAAGGTTGAAAGTACATACATCTGTTCCGAGAAACTTTTGTGTGTGATGGCTAACAGGTCTTCGCAACGATCGATTATGTTGCTACAGAACATGAATTATCAAATGTTTATAATGGACAGTTTTGCATTACTCTTCAATTTGCTTAATTAATGTTGTAATGCGCTTTGAGTGCCCGATTAGTCTTTATGTCTAAAATTTCCTAATTAATTTTTAAATAGTAATTTTCATTGTAGCGATTGTTGCGCCGCCTAGTAGAGATCTTTTGCAAGAAAGTTATTTCGACAAATATTTGGCCTTAATACTTTTATTCATGAATAATTTAAACGGTTACTTTTTCAAAAAATAAAATCTTATATGCTATTACCAATTTTCCAAATATCCAATGAAGTATTTCAAGTTAGGAAGTAATCCAATATTAGGTCTAAAGTTCGTTGCCTCCCATGAACTTGATTATAGGCTAGTTCATTAAATACTGAAGGTTAAGTTTTTCAATTCATACTTACTTGGCGCGGGGCTACCGTGATCACGAAGGCGGTTCCCCCAGGGTGATGCCCCTCCATTGCACTTGGGTTGGGTTGACCCCTGCGAATATCCAAAATATGGATATCTCGGGCGTGCAATTTTTGGTAGTCGGGACTGCGTACGCGCTGTCCTGGGCAAGCTTAAAGTCTCTCTTCAAAATTAATAACATGAAACAGCAGCTGAGAACGACAGCCTCAATACTATACGTCGGATAGAACTTTGCAACATCAAGCGCGGAGCGGCAGTGCTTCGCTGCCTGCTTCAACTATTTTTTTTAGCATAAACATGTAAACAAAACTGAAGTAGTTGCTGTTTTTTTTTTATTGGATTTCGAATTTATTTACCTGTTCCTCGTTACACAACCTCAGCTAGCAATTAGAAGTGTCGCTCTAATCTGAAAACACTTTTATGTGTTTCAGTCAACTTCTATCACCAGGCTCGGTAACCCTTTTTTCGTTAAAGTGGTACCCTATATATCGATGTGAAAGAGTATTATTCGTCAAAAGAATGTAAAATAATAAAATTTAGTAGCCATCATTTTGAATAAACCGTCAGCGAAAATGTTGAATTATTGATCGTAATACTTCCCCTTACTAGGTCTAAGAAAAAATGGCCTTAAATAATAATGTTTTATTCGGCACTGGTCATAGAGGAGTGGGTCCGAAACTTAATATTATTGCCCTATTTTTTTATGATGTCTTTCATGAGTACTTAAGGGTTCTACAACCCTAAATATTTGATTTTAACCTTTTTCAAATTTACGTTTTAAAGTGAAAAGTAGATTCTTGAAATTCTATAATCTCGAATATATGAATTTATTGAATATACATATTGTTCTTTTCTTGGAAGCAGCCTCTTTTATTGACAGCATTTACGTTTTGACGATAATTCCAAAATATTTAAAAGATTATTTAACTTGCAGAGGTCAACAACAATAATGAACTGGAATCAATGGAAGCCGCATCTTGCTAGTTGTGGGAAACACCCGAAAACCGTAAAGGAAAAAACAAAACTGGAAGCTGCAAGACGCAGAACACCCATTACTATTGACTGTTGCTGGTATGGATGAAGATAGGATATCCTATTTTTGTTTAATGTAAGTATCGTATATAACGCCAGTAAACGGATTGTCCAAAAAGTGAGTTTATGTGAAATAGAGTTTTGAGGGTTGTTAATAGACAATTCAAAATGTTCTCTGTAAATTCACCATTACCTAAGGGAAAAGTTCATTATATTCTTTTAACTAAAATACACGTGCTTCTTTTATAAAACAATGATTTGGGAATCAAAAATAATGATTATAACCAATTCCAACGCCTTACTCGTAATTCTCCTATTAAGGGCATTATTTTGAGCTCTCCTCAAAATTTATTTCATACCTTTCACAAAAGTATCCTGAGTCTATAAATGCCTTTCTAGAAAAAGTAGAATGTGTATATCAGAAATGTTGAAATATTTATATTTGGTTCGTTTAATCTTATTCTTGCACTTCCGCAGACGATATTGTATTCCACATTGCAGAGCACTTTGATTATCGTACTGAAACTCCTGGAAAAGACTTTTTCTTTCACTTATGGATTACTGTGGGTTTGTTATAGTACTTTAAATGGGCTAGTTTTTATTCAAACATTGTATCTAAGCATCTTAATTTTAGATCTTCATCTTATCTTAATCTTGTATCTTCATCTTATCTTATGATTGTATCAATCATAATAATAATAAGAAGAAGAAACTTTGTCGGAAAAAAGCTCAGAAGATATCATGTCCAAAAAAAGATAGAATGATACGTTAAACGTTTTTCAATTTCTTTGTGGTACCAGTTAATTGATTACTTTTTCTAAATCTAACAAACTTATGATTATTTTTGTTACCTTACCTAAAAAGTCAATATATCATCACATCAAAAATGAAATTATATGCAAAATTGTATTCTTTTAAAAATTTTAAACAAATGTACCACAAATCAAATAATTAAGAGATAAGGGCAAAAATATCCTCTCATAAAATAATGTCTGGTGGCATCTGCTTTGCTAGAAAATATGAAAGACTTTCTGAGATAGGTTGCTTCATTTGTGGTCATAGACCGGTTACGGTACTAATCGTTGTAACCAAAAAATAAAGCAGACTATCATGCAAAATATCCTGAAATAATCGAGATTTTATACTTTCTCTTACTCCTACTAAGAGGAAGTATTGTAATCGTGTCAAATCTTCGATATTGAGTTTTCACCGTAATATCCGTTTGGAGGTCCCCTGAGTCCAAAAAAGTGGTTTTTAGCAAATGGTCTGTGTGTGTGTGTGGTTGCTGTTTGTGTATTATGTGGCCTAGCTCAAAACGAAAATCGAGAAAGTTTGACTTGATTTCCGTTTCGTTATCACCATTGGATCCGACAGTGGTCATTCTGTCAAATTCCTCATCGGAAGTACACTTTACTATTTGTTGTTTTTTTTTTACGTTTTTGCGATTTTCTCAAAAATGACTCCAACGATTTTCTTCAAACTTGGTATGTCAACTAAACATACTAGCAACTACAACGTCTATTTGAAACATTTCTCCGGGAAAATTCAAATTAGTAAACCGGAAGTGCGCTTTTACTGATCAGTTTTTCAGTTTTCGACGAATTTCGTTAAATTTGGCACCCAAACCATAAATTTGTCAATTATAATTTTGAGAACTGGAGTAAGAGAAAGTTGTATGAGTGTTTCACGCCAGATTTTTTATTTTATTTTATTTTATTTCAATCGATCTGGAGAAATAGGAAGAAAAGAAAAGTTTGCACAAACTAGAATTTTTGTCTCATTACAAAAATTATTTTCCGTTTCCTTACTTGTAACTTTTAAAAATAAACAATCTTCAAATAAGTTGTTGTAAATGTTTATTGTTTAATGTAAAAATGGTATTAAATGTTTCAGTTTACTGAAACTTCATTGTAATCTGAAATGAGTGTTCTTATATCTTCACCAGCTTCAACAAATTCTGCCTGATCCATACCTTCGCCCAAATACCAGTGGTAGAATGCACCTTTAGCGGTCATCATATGATACTTGCTATATAAATTTCGCCAAACTTTTTGCATTGCTGAATTATTGCACAGCATACATACTGAACGTGAAGTTTTGCCTATCTCACTTCCTGGTATAGTAACCGGTGGCTCGTATGTCAGTCCAATCTGAAATATGAATTTTTTTTATTTAATGCGTCTATAATTTTTCAGAATCAAAAGTATTATAATGGAGTTGTTGAGGAGAGAAATTAGGTTTGATTAAATGAACGAGATATGAACTAATATATGTAGCTAGGTTTACACTAACTGCACTGGACTTTATAATGAAAATGATAGAATGAATGGTGTGAGTAAAGATATGACACGATGCGATGTACAGTTGTATGGTTGTATCTAATAGATCCTTTAGATAGATCCCACTGGCTTATATACACAGGTTCTCCCACTCTAGCCTGCCTAACTCAGAGAGTAGTCTCTGTTAACCAGAGAGGACCTCTCTTCTCTCTGCTGTGGTTGCATTATCTTTGCGGTACCATTACATTATTCAAATGGATTTTCTTTATACGTATGCTATCTGCATTCATTAATACCAATAATTTTTATTTGAGACTTTTTTCCCGGGAAAACTGATTTTTCTGGAGGGTTCTGGGGGAACAGCAACGTTAGCTTTCCACTAAAGTACCGCTTCATTATAGAACATGATTCTACCATATAATTTCAATAAACATCAGAAGCGTTGCTAGATTCAAAGTTTCGTGAAATTCGGCCAAGTAGAAGTTCGAGTCTAACAAGTAAGTTTTTTATTTTAGGAAATTTTCTCGAAAACGATTATAAACCTTAAATTTCAAATACTATTTGGTTTTTCAGTGTTGTTTTCTAAATTTATGTCAGGACAAATGAATAAAATGTGAAGTGGAAAAAATACTAGTCATTTTGTTTATAATTGTATTAACAGTAAGAGAAAGCCGTGTGAGTGTTTCACATCAGGTTTTTGTTCCTAACCTTAAATCCAGTAGGACACCAGTCGACAAAATTTACTTTTTTCTTCAAACTTGCTAATGCTTCATGTACTTCTTTGGTAATAAAGTCACCCCTGAACATAAGACAACAAGCCATGTATAGTCCATTCTCATTATTACACGTAGCCATTCTATAATGTTCATCAAAACATTTGGTTGTTATATCAACAGTATTTAAGGATGTTGTATTTATCATCTTGGGGGAAATGAGAGGAGCTAAACTAAAGACTGGAAAATGAAGTCTTGGAAATGGTACTAAATTTGTATGGAAGTCCATGAAGTCAGTATGGAGATGACTATCAAATCTGAAAAATAAAAATCACTCTTCTGAAACAATTTATATAAAATGCAGTTTCTTTAAACATATTATACTTTTGACGTACCTTATGCTACTCGTGGTAGCGCTTATTGCTTGTGCTAATAATCTGTTCAGAAGAAAATATCTTGCTTTATCCATATTTAATTTCTTTGAGGCTAAATTGTTTAGAGCTTCATTGTCTGCCAAAATTACGCAATTGGTTTTATTCATTGTTACATGCGTAGCTAGAACTGTGTTATACGGTTCAACTACCGATGTAGACAACTATAAGAAACAGTATGACATACGAAATGTGATAAGCATATCAATAAATTGATGGAAAAGAATTGATTTTAAAAGATATCATTCTCATAACTGAGGATTCTTTATTCATCATAATCTGCTTTATTTTTTCTTTCCATTTTCGGATTATTTGGTATGAGCATGTAGAAGTATTGACTTTACCCCTTCAATATTACAGACATAGATCAATAGACAGTATGGGCAACTTATTGTATACTATATGCTTCTACAGTGCCTTACCAAAATAATTCCCCAAGATTTATTCAGTATCAGTCTATTCATGCATTAACTTTTCGAACTAATATTATAATTAATATTGAATTACATCTATTAATAATTATATCTACTAATATCATTAATTGAATTATATCTACTATATTATTAATTGAATTATTATATCTACTAATATTATAATTAATATAGAAAAAGGCTAGCCAGGGTACAGAGGCTGGGTGCATTAAGGATCGCCTCTGCGTATCGCACTGTCTCCGAACCTGCAGTTATGGTTATTGCCGGAGTGAGCCCCATTGCATTCCTTGCAGGGGAACGAAAGAGATTGTATGAGAGGAGGGCGGAAGGAAGAAAAGAAATACTCTCCAGGGAAGAAAGAAATCGAACCTTCCGGAACTGGCAGGCCTCCTGGGAGAGCGATCAGCGGGGTCGATGGACTGCCAAACTAATCAGGGGAGTTAAAGAATGGGTGAGAAGACCGCATGGAGAGGTAGACTTCTACCTCACCCAACTTCTGAGCGGGCACGGGTATTTCAGGACGTACCTGAAGAGGATGGGGAAGGCTGAGGAGGACGCGTGCCTCTACTGCCCGGAAAGCAGAGATGATGCCTCGCACACCTTTTTTGCGTGTAACCGATGGCAGCGTCTGAGGAGGGACTTGGAGGCGGTGATTGGGCGGCAAACTCCAGACTCTCTGGTAGAGACAATGCTGTTCAGCGAGACGAACTGGAGTCTGATAGCGAGATACGCGAGGGAAATTCTCGTCGCAAAGAAGAAGGATTTAGAGGAACAGGAAAGGAGGAACCCCTAGGGGGTTAGGACAGAGAACTAGCCTGATGTAGTGCTGGAATCAGCGAATCCAGGCTAGGTCCCAGTAGAGGGGGGTGTTTTAGCCGGTAGTCTCCGGGAGTCCGGCACGGCGTGCGTAAATGCATTTCACCACCCCAAAAAAAAAATAAAAAAAATAAAATTGAATTATAACTAATAATTCATAATTTATTTTCGAACTAAGACGAATATAGAAATCTCTCAATTACGAGAAAAAGAAGCAACTTATGATGTGTCATAATACTTATTATTCTACACTTAGAACTTCGGTCTAACAACTTCGTTGCTAGCAATTTCCACCCAGAAGGGTAAGACCAGTGGTTCCTGTCACAGGAACTAACATGTAAAAAAAATAACATGTTATTTAAGAAACAAAATAAATCAATTTAAGGGAATTTAAAATTGTTATCTGCTTTTATTCAATTAGTATGTCAATTGCAATCCAATTTTGAAATAAATACAAATCTCGTTTGCGAATTAATAAACTTTAATAACTGTTTAGCTAGTTTGTGCCAAAGAATCTAAATCACATAGTAATGTTGAATGCAAAGAATTTAATTTCTCAGTTTTCTCAGTTAATTGGATGTGTGAAATTATTATTTTTTTCTAATTTAAGGCGCGTCGACATCTATGGTCATTGGCGCCCCAATCCTTTTCAGAGCACTGTCGACCTCCGGATAGTGTTCTCTCATTAGAGACAACACTGTCCATCACCTGGCAGTGAGCTGTAGGAGTTCCTAGGAAGAAAAAGCATCTAAGAGTAGCACTGGACTCAAACCGGGGCTTCCGCTTGCTTGGGAGTCCAACACGCCCACCAGCTAATCCTTTTTTTTAATTATTTTATTTTATTATTATTATTATTATTATTATTATTATTTTAGTATTAAAATGATGAATAAAATGACATCATCATATAGAACTTAGAATCATAACTATAATGTGGAGTTTCTTAATATCCTTGAGAGAACTGTAGTTTTGATAAATCCGAATAGTTTCGAGCTTCTTATTAGATACCATCCAAAAATTATTGGATAACCCTTGAACTCACAAACAACAGAATATACCCATTGTAATTCGGAAAAAACATCGTGTTCTAAAGTCTACATATGTGACCCCTCTGGGAATACAAATGTGACTCTACAGGGTATACTCTAATTTCATGCATGATTTTTTAGCTGTGAGAATTCATACATAAAAGATCTATTAAAAAATCACAATGCTATGAAAGAAAAGAAAGTAGCGGCGTCGAAGGTCTGTTTAATAACTTATGGTAATCGTTTGTAAAAACTAGAAGGTATGGTGGAAGTATGTGGTGTACGATGAGGTAGAAATTGTGATTGGATATGCTTTGTCCTTACTGCTTAGTGTAGAATTTCTACGTGTCAAGAAAAATGTAGTACTTCTCCCTGTCCCTAGATAGGTAGCTGAATATACATAAACAGCATATGAAATGGCTGGTATGAAATGTTTATAGTGTATAAATCTTAACCCATTTAATACTAGTTATTTGCAGAAAATATTGTCATATTTTACCTGTTTAGAAGGAAACAGAGCAATTTCAATCAGCCCTTTTCTACAGTATTCATCACTTATTAATTCATTTAGAAGAGAATTAAAACCGGATCCGGTCCCGCCACCAAGCGAATGAAAAGAAATAAAGCCTGTCATCTGATCGCATTGTTCAGCTTGACTTCTGATCGCTTCAGCTGTGTGATGAAATTGTTTCTGGCCGATTGTATATCGTCCACGAGCATAATTATTTGCAGCATCTTCAGGCCCACTAATTAGACTCTCAGCAAGGTGCAAGTTCTTGTATTTTCCTGTACGGACTTGATCTAAAAAAAACAAAAAAAGGAAGTCAGATGTGACGTATGGATCCATGGGTAATATTTAAATAGAATATCAAGTTTGAGCTACCCGCGATTTTCCTGTTTGTGTATTTTTATTGTCATCCTCTCCCTATTTCTTTCTCAAATACACTATCAAAATTTTTTTTTGTTTATTGACAAAAACTCGATTTCGACATTTGACATGATTGTCAAACAATTTTCTCTTCAATATTAATATAATCTAAAAATCTATCTTGAGATATATATATATTTCTTAATCATATCACAAAGGTCTCTTTACCAATGACTGAAGGTTCCAGATCACTATAAATTGCTCTTGGTGAAAAAGTACCGTTTATACTTTCTTCAAAAAATCCGCCAAAGCCAGATTGATCAATAACTGATTCCTGTAATTCTCCATTAGGGAGTACACCATGTTCCAAGCAGTATAATTCCCACAAAGCATTGCCGGTCTGCACCCCAAATTGGCCGACATGTAAAGAAATCACTTCTTTCTGTTCAATATAAAGAATTCAGAAACATATAAAACAAAAATAAATATTCTGTAATCTTCATGGAAATATAGATACAATTTAAGATTAACTATACTAACAGTGGCTTGAAGGATTTCCATTCTTACCAAAATCTGTCCGATTTTTATTTATTGATTTTGTTAGACAATGTCATTTGGACCTTGGAATAGTTTAATTTAAAGGTAGGGATTAATTACATTCAAGAAATGTTAATACAATTAATTTCCAAAACAATGTTTTAGGATTGTTACAAGAAGAAGGCATAAATTCATTCATAACAGATGAATGCATGAGATATATGTTATTAAAACCACAAGCATCCTGTTTCATTTAAGGTAAGTTAGATTCTTTTATGTTTTTCCACAGAGTCTTTGAATTTTAATATTATCAACACAATTTGCAGATATGTGGAAGGTGCGAAATCTACTCTGACCTTGTAAATCTATTTTATTTATTTATCTTTTTTTTTTAAAGACTAAATCTGTATTTACTTTTAGGATAATCTGAAAATATGGCAATATGAGAGCGCAGATATGTGTTGTGGTGGTCCACTAACCCCAACTATCTACATCGTTACTGCGGAAACGAGTAAAAAGTTGTTATGGTGATCCCTTCAGTGAAGGTATGTAGGTTATAGTAATGTACGTAGCATGCATGCTTTTAAATATTTTTTTACTATTTTACGGACCTTCAGTCATTACTTTTACCGGGGAGCTCTGCCACCGCACTTCCCATAGATAAAAAAAAAAACCCTTAGCCGGTCAAACTCGAAAATAAGTGGATCACTGTTCTATTTTCGCGTGCTTGTTATGAGGGTCGTCCATAACCTCAACTCAGTACATTTGTTGACAATGGTGCTAATGTCCCGTATATCCTCTTGAGCATGTATATAAAACCCACATCTTGAAGGGCATAATATAAGGGACCAAGATAGTGATTGATTGTTACCAAGTTTAAGGAGTATTTTTTTAATCAAGTATTACATTTCCGAGTTTATATCTTTGTAGTAGATATATTACGATGTATTATTATCACCTTTGATTTCTAAAATAACAAAAAACATAGCTTTTATGTAGCCACCTGATGGCTTAAGTGCTCTCGCCTTTGATGGGAATCAATACAGGTCAGCATGATGTGCTCAACACACAAATCGTAGCATAAAACTCCTTCGGCAGCCTTAGCCCCTTCGGTACTCTGTGCCAGGGATTTTAGTTCAGTTTATATTTAACAAAGACTTATTACAATTAATTACATACCATGGCTTGTGTGAAATCACTGCAGTGTTATGAAAATTATTATTATTTAGCATGTTGATTGAATTTTATTAATCTGCATTTTGTATTCATGTCTTTTTGTGGTGAAATTTATGTGTGGAATATGGTAATGAATATGGTAATGGAATGTGAATTGACTACATGTGATTTTTTTTTTTTCTAATTTATTTAAATAAACACATGGAAACATGCCCTCAAGGATGTTTAATAGTAGTGCAAGAAAATATTTTGGAAATAAATTGTTTGTGCAAATTTTGACTCAAAATTTAATTATATCAATGATTCACTTTTTAATTTATACAACTTTACATTATTTCTTGAAAAAACTATTTCTACAAGTGAGTAATTTATAGTAGTAAAGAAACTTTTATGAAAACAACTTGTATCGCAATACTAATTGACTAATTTAACAATGAATTGTTGAGGAAAGTGGTATTTTTTTTGTTTGCTTTTGCAGGTAATTAAACCTTTTACTGAAAAATTATATATGTGGCCTATTTATGATGATGGGGCAGCTTCGAAATGATGGCATTGACACTATCGAAGAACCTGTCGGCTACTATGCTGGTACTGACATCGTTCCACAGTTTTAACAAACTTCCACCATATTTCTATTATGCTAGAGCCGCCTTCAAGTTGTATATGGTTTGTGGATGTTTGTTAATATTTGATGGCGTTGGAGGATATAGTGAGATCAAAGATGCTGCCCAGGTAATTCAAAGATTTCTTTTTTTAAAAATATTTTTAGCTAAGATATAAATTAGCGAATTTTTTCCTAAAATTGTTGAAGCTTAAGGAAGCCATCTTCACAACAACAATTTTCACAAGGGTATAATTTAACTGGAATTATTTAAATAGAAATGTTTATTAAAAAATGTGTAGCATTAGAAAATACATACTTTTTTTAAATAAAAAAAATGACATTGAGCATTGAGTACGCGTATTAAAATGAATTTTTGTGCGTTAAAAAGATAAGAACTGCACATTAATAGAATATCTTTATTTCAAATAAAAAATAAACAAAAAATGCGGTTGGCATTATACATTTTTTGCAAATAAAATGAAGCAATGAAATAATTTCCATTGGTCAATTCAAGGCAGTTATGTCACTTCCTATAATCTAGAAGTGTCTTTATTCTAACATTTTTAGATTTATTCGATTTTTAAAATCACTTTTTATTTTTTGTCGTTTGCTTAATCTTATCATTTCCAGCATATTTTGTTTCGTTGCTTAAAGTATAAATTGAACAAATATGTTCAAATTCATTAAAGTAGAAACATTTAATTCCTTTGCTCTTCCATAGGTCATTCCTTAGATGTGTGATCCTTATTATGGCAATTAAAACCGCGTTGTGTTTTAGAGATATTTTCCGTGATAGCCTACTTTTTGTGGTTACCGGCCGGTTTCGGGCCTTCGCCCATCATCAGGCTATTTTCGCCAAAACAGTGTGATAACATAGATTTGCACTGAGCAAAATTAGTTGATACACTGGTTGTAAAAATGTTTTTCTTAGGATCTAACTAGGTTAAGAGGGGTGTTGGTACCTGAGTGGGAAAACACATGTTTCGGTCTTTAAAAGGGATATTGTTCCCTTTAAAAATAGAAACATCCAACATGTGGGGAGGTATACCTTGATAATTAATTGCCCATACTATCTTACTGTTTTTTTTATTTATTTATTTATTTATAACAGAGCGAAAGAACACTATGTCAGTCGTGAGCTATGTGGGATAGTTACTGACAAGAAATGATAAAATACGAGCTGAATGATCGTAAGATGATAGTTAAATACGATGTTGAACAATTAATCTATATAAGCAAGTTATTTGATAATCACACATCCCATTCCAAATCTCACCTTTAATAATTCATACACCATCCACGCATGCATGTGTACTTAAATATGGGTTCTTTAAAGGCCTAAATGTAACAAGTCTAAATGAGCTTAAATACAGACTTTTACAAATATATCATTGATATGTTATCCAACCTTAATATAAAGTCCACTCCACAATTAACATTTTATTTTCTCGGCTTGCATACATATTCACATATTTACAGTCTTACAAGCTGTTTCGATTCTTATGTAAACAATTTATTGTTAGTTCTGAAAGATGTCTTAATGCCCATTTTTTAAAAAAAGTTCGTGAATTGTACGTGTGGTTTCCGATGTATGTGAATGTGGCAAATTTGTCTGTTCTGTTATCTTTTTGTCATTCCTATTCCGGTGGTGTTTCAACCATTATGTGTGTAATTCCAATGTGTTTCAATAGGAATGACAAAGAAACAACAGACAAATTTGCCACATTCACATACATCGGAACCCTTCACGTATAAAAACTCGCGAATTTTTTAAAAAACTGGGCATTAAGACAACATTAGGCAACAAAATCCGCACTCGTACTGAGACTACTAACGCATATGACAGCAGTGGAGTTTATGAATAAAATGCCCGGAGTGTAGCGACATTTACGTTGTCCAGACAGGCAGAAGAATCAGGGAACGATTTGCCGACAACATCAGATCATACAAGTACTACAAAATTGACTCAAATTATGTCAATCACCTAAACACAAACAAACAAGCCCGACGACATCTCCACCAAGATAAAATGAATACATCCAGACAAAAAAGTAAGACGACTGGGCATACTAGAACAACTTGAAATATATAAACCTTACGAAATATATAAAACCTTATAAACAAACAGACAAAAATCGCCAGTGAACCACTGTTCAAAATCATCTTCCCACAATAAATATAAAAACCGCAAAAAAAATACACGACTCACCTGAACCAAATAGTTTTTAAGTTTTAAAACCAAATAGATTTTAGTTTTAAATCTGTTAGATTTTAAGTCTATACATACGAATCTAAGTAGCTTTTAAGTTTGTACATATGTGAATGCACAGAAAATAAAATGTTAACTGTGGAGTGGACGTTACATTAAGGTTGGATAACATACTTATATAATTTTTCAATGATATATTTATAAAAGTCTTATTTGAGCTCGTTGAGACTTATTATATTTAGGCATGTAAAGAACCATATTTAAGTATACCTGCGTGCGTGATTGGTGTATGTGAATTATGAAATGTGGAATGGAACGCGCAGGAGTTCCTAATTCTCTCATTATCAACGTGTGTTCTTGTAATGACCATCCTTTTTTGTATGCGTCACTAGGGATCTTTTTAGAGTACTCACTCTTCACCAGTCTAAACATAAATAAGTGAAATTTTTGTAATTTTTGAAAAAAATCTTAAACTCTTTATAACTTAAAAAGGATTTGTTAGCTTGGCTACCTAAGTGGAGTTGTGGTTTTGAAGGCCATAAATTCTTGTGATATTGTACACTTCGACATCATAAATTCGATACTTAATAGATATTGTTTCTTGTAAAAAAAAAAAAAAAAAAAAAAAAAAAAAAAATAAGTATAACGATTATTTATTACCGGACTTTGGTTTGTGATCTTAAGCTCATTAGATCCTTTTGAGCGAAATAATCCATTGTAAGCTGATAAATTCAGGCTAATACAGTCGCTCATTACATAATTTTAGAAGCTTAACCTATTCAGTTCTGCAGGATTTTTGCCAAAAGTTTAAAAAAGAATTCTCAATAAGAGATTTGTTTCTTGATATCCTGCTTAATCAAGTGGTCATGGAATAGATTCGGGCTTTCCCCCATCTTTATAAAGTCTTGATAAACTTTGTGAACTAGACTCTAGCTCTTGTATAAGTAAAATGGACATTCTTTGCATCATGCTAGACAACCATTTCACACATTTATCAAGACAAGCATAAGTGGGCAAATGCCGAAACAAAACCAGTCATCGCTTCACAAAATGCTATTTAAAGAAAATATCTATAATTTTTCCAACACTAAGGATCCAAAATACGTTTAAGAATTTTACATATGTTCTGAAATGGAGGTATTTATTGTGAAGAACACATCATTTTTCATCAAACTGATTTCCTAAAAACAATTTGAATTTCTTAAATTTGTTTTCCTGAATTGTTTTTTTTTCTTCTATAATAGAAATAAAGATTAGAAAATATTATGTCATCTGTTTTGATCACCAAAAAATCGTAATCTATTGCTTAATAAATTTTAACACAAATAGAAGCTGTATAAAAGAATAGTAGTGACAAAATCTTAGTATAATATTAATTACAGAAATGACGATTTGCACTTAAGACTGAAAACTAAAAATTATAAGTATACCTTCACCTTAGCTTCTTATGAAAACTCTTAATTTCCATTACAACTTATTCAATTATTGATTGAGAGTAGATTTAGCAGACTTTAATACTCTGTGACTATCATCACTTATCTTAGTAACTTTTTCCCTTACTGATTACAATTACCTTAGAAGATTTCCATTAAAAATAATATTGTCCATTAAAAATGTATATAATATTTTTTTTTAAATAAAACTTGCATGTCATTTCGCATTCGATATCGTTTTTTTCTGTTTTCTGTTGCTGCAGACTGTTTGGCTGTGGAGTTACTGCCTTGGATTGCCATTGCTCTCTGCTGAAATTTGCATCGTAGCAGATTTTCTTCCCGAGTTCAGAAACGTACATCTCATATTGCCGATCTACACTGTGCTGTGCTACCATTTTTCACCGTCGTACGTTGATCCGTATCTACTAGGCCTTTCTCATATTTACTCTTTATCCTGTATCACTTTATTGTCAGTGACTACAGAAAATGTTGCCTGTATTGCTTTAGCACTTGCTTATTATTTCGCGCAGTTCAGGTGCGTATTTATGCTTCATTAGTTAATTTTTTAAAAAAAAAAAGTTGACAAAATTTCTGTTAAAATCACTTAAGAACTACTTCTAGGAAACTTTATTTATTTTATAATCATGTTATAAATTATTATTATTCCAAGAACGAAGTTGATATTACTTAAATATCATGTATTTTGATAGATGAAAAGAGAAGTCTTTTTTGCTTCTATTAGTGTTTCTTTTCCATTAACTACTTAATGAAAGGTATTTACTTAGTGAAAGGGAAATTTTTGATGACAGAAAATATATCTAAAAGCAGGGCCGGCTAAGGCATAAGCGAGAGCCTCACGCTTTTAAGAGGATCCCGCGTTTCGACTAATTAACAAGGAGCATTTGAAACTGATAGAAGGTCATAATAATTATGATAAACAGCATTTTGTCTATGTTCCAAAAACCATACTACTAGTTTTGTCTATTTCAGAGTATTTTACCATTGTAGTTCATATTGTAACAATATTAAATTCTTCTTTTAATTAATTTTAATTTATGAAGTTCGCATAAATATAAATTATTACTAATTATTTTCGAATTAAAAGAATGGAAAGAATCTTAATTTCGTGATTGTTTTCCGAAATAATTCCACCAAGTTCACATGGGAAAAAACAAAACATATACAAAACATTTTTGGTCGACCTTATTCTCACAAAAACAAATTTTTCAAAGTTTCAAAAATATATCACTGATTATTTTATGTTTACTACGATCAAGAATTTTTACTTTAGTTAAACCAAAAAGAATTTATAATGGCAACGGCAATGGCCAGACCGATTAATATCTTATTATAATTTTAAGGCCTTACGATTTGAAAACCAATTTAAAAGAATTTATCATTTTGAGTTTTGCGGGTAATTTCATTTTAATTCACTTAAAAGTAAAATATATTTTAATTTGCTCTTTGTCTTTTGTGATCTCATCGTAAAAATCTTCTATCATTTTATTATATCAGAGCTGAAGTAAGACGTTAACTTTCCTAAGAGTCTGTTAAACTGAATTTTGTTCCAATTGTTTTCTGTTGTTTTAATAGGACTTTGAATATTACTGTTTTAACATTTAATGATTACTATATTTAAAAATTAAGTACCTATATACTTTCATATGGTAAACAACATTATGGCATTACACAAAACTTTCCTTAGGGAATTAGGGTCAAGATTTCTGTGACTTATTTTGTTACGAATGTAACTCCCCATCATCACTTAAAATGTTTTATTGTGTTGCCTTAATTTGTTCTTATAATTTTATATGCATGTTAAATAATACTAATGATTGTTATATTGATAATAATAATCATTAAAAAAGATAATAATTTCACTAAGAAAAGTACTGTTTTAAATTAATAATTTGAATATATATTCATTTTCAAGAGGGCCCCGCCCTAAACTGGTACATAGGGCCCTCCCCAGAACTTAATTATCAAAAGACATTATGTTTTTGGAAGCTATACCAAAATATTGAGAGAATTTAATGTTTTCTATACATTACTTTCTCTTAGTAACTTATGTTACTCTTAAGGAGTATCTGTTGCATGCAGTTACTTGGGAAGTAGCGGCCCCACGGGTTACCACAGCTCAGTACTCCACGCACTTGGTCAGAAAGTACACAATACACTTACAATACATACACCCTACTCTTTATAGACAAGGACACACTGTACACAAACTAGGGTCTCAGTCCCTAGTTAATTGGCGTAAGCCAAGGGAGAAGGAAGGGATTAGCTCAAGGGTAGCGCGCTGGATTAGCAACGCGGAGGTCCCGGGTTCACTGTCCCGGGGACAGCATGCTGTCCTTTTGGTTTTTCTCTTCCAAGGAGCCTCTATAACTCAATGTCCGGTGATAAGCAAGTGTTGTCTGTAGCTAGAGAACACTGCTTGGAGGGCGGTAGTGCACTGAGAAGGCTCCGGTGGGCACAGTAGATCAGTCAGGTCGCAATAATCCCCTACAACAATTTACAACTTATGTAAGACTTGTTTTCATCAGAAATAAAGTTTTGAAATTTCGTGAATACCGAAAAGATTTTTTAGTGAATATTTTTATTATCTGACAGAATGGTTCAATAACGAAAAACTTGTAGAAAGTTCAAATTTGATATTACAATTGGCCACCTTCAGCGATATCCGACGCGAAATAAAAAAATCGAAAGATATTTGAAATCTCCTGTGTCGATTTCAGATGAAAATTTATTAATTTCTTTTCAGAAATCAATGAATTATTATTATAATAATGAAATGTCAAATGAATTAGTTACTAAAATATAGTTTCTAGTTATTTCTGTTGACTATAGAGATCAGATTTGTTTGGTTAATGCAATATTTATCTCCGGTGCCACAGCTATTAAGCATTTTAGGCTTTAAACAATTCTGTTAAATTTTCGTAAGATAACTCCGTCTACGGAAGTATTGTCTTCATTAATTACTTACCAATTGCAATAGTTACAAAGTAATATTGTATGAAAGATATTAGTGTTTTCAAAAAATAATGAAATTGTCTCTTAACTGCTTTAAGCATAGAAAGTGTTTCAGTTTAGATTAAATAGACTGTTATCTAATAAAAGTTTATTTATGAAGCCAAATTAAAGGGAGAGAAAGTTAAAATATAATTCCAAAACCTTAGTAACAATAATGAATATACACTAAATTTTGTCAAAAAAAATTAAAATTCTCCCTAAAATCAACGCCTTTTTATTTATTTCAATTTCCTCTTAAGGCACAAATATATTTGTAGATTGTTATAAATTTAACAAATTTATTTATATAAGTTCTATAATTAGGCTGACCATAAATTTTATCATTACCATATCTTTAAGTGGCATTTTAAAAAAAACTATAAAATGAATTTTAATTTCGCGATCGTTCGCCGGGTTGGAGGAATAAAGCTATTTCCCTCCGGGCTGCCCAATATTAAATACATAAAATGATTGTATAGGATTAGTATATTAGAATGGTTCCTCACAGTTCTCCCACAAAAGCTTCTAGGTACATGTGTTAGATTAAATAGTCATTATTAAAATATTTACCATTAATACAAGATTAAGTTCTTTAAGCAACAAATTTTGGTATTTCATGCCTTCACAAAAATTGTATTAAATAAATTCGATATTACCGCTGTATTTGAACATACATTTAGCAAAGGTTTCAATGGTTCATTGATTATTGATTGATCAAGAATCTGATTTTCTTCAGTTACTGAAGAATAATATATATTAACCATAGTAGAAAATGCATACAAGCTGTCAGAACACAAAAACTACGATAAGACTAATAAAAATCTAGTAATTATTCCATCATTTTAACCTGAGTTCCCGCTTTGAGACCGCATCAGTGGTTTAATAGAAACTGACGTTTCGTCCATATTGCAGTGAGCTCTATCAGGGTCTTAACCTTGAAAGCATGTTATGATTGTCCGATTTCTAAAATTATAAATATAGATGTTTTTGGTGTTCGTTACGACCGGTTGTATTCAATGTTGAAAATGGATTTTGAGGTTCGGTCAAACAAAAGAACTCTTTTTTAAATTTCTACCGACGTTTCGGCAAATTTATTGCCTTCTTCAGGGTAAAAATTTTTAGTGAGAATTCCAGTAGTAATTAATAATCTAGTATAACCTTGGAGATGATATGTCACAGGTTATACTAGATTATTAATTACTACTGGAATTCTCACTAAAAATTTTTACCCTGAAGAAGGCAATAAATTTGCCGAAACGTCGGTAGAAATTTAAAAAAGAGTTCTTTTGTTTGACCGAACCTCAAAATCCATTTTCAACATTATAAATATATTGGGAATTCCATAAAATTAAAGAGCGAGCGATAAATTTATAAAACGATACCGTCGATTAAAATATATGGTCAGCCTAACTGTAATACTGGTAAGATAATGTGAGTCCTTGTTGAAAGTGTCCTTCATGGGAGCAGATTAGTATCGGACAAATCTTAGGTTTTTCCGACAATTTCATAAAATAGTCTCATCTAATTTATCACCTTCATCTTTATTTCCCACATTACTTAGTTGAAGCTAGTTTTTTTTAATCGGTATCATAGGGCAATAGGAAAGTAGGTTAGAAAATTTTGGCTTTTTCAAATTTATAAATAAATATGTGAAGTTGCTTTCTTTTCTTTTTGTGCTGCAGATATTATGGATATGGAGTTGCTGCCTTGGATTGCCATTAATTTCTGCTGACCTCTGCCTTTTTCCAGCTATTCTTCCAGATTTCAGTCCGTTACATCTTGGTATTCCAATGTATACCTTGATTCTACATCATTTTACACCATGTACGGTTACTGGAAACCTGTTGAGGGTATCTCAATCAATTTCCATTACAGTTGCAACTCTAGCAGCTAGTGGTTCTGAATTGTTCTTACGTTTTGCCTTTGCGATTACTTCCTGTATGGCTGTGTTCAGGTGCGTATCTTTAAGTTGAAAAAATTAGTTAAATTTATTTGTTTTCTTTAAGATTCTTTATGAAACTTTAGTTAACGTATTGTTATCTGTTCATAACATATATTTATCTTTCAAGACTTTTTTTTAAGTTTTCTTAAAATACTGTAGCATTAAAGTATTAAAAAAATATGTAACCATGAACGTTTTAGTGGAAAAAATATAAAGTGAAAGTTGCCTTAAATATTATTTTCGGCCTTAAATAAATAACATTATGAGTATTATTGGTCAAGATAATGCAGGCATTTGTCATCAAAACAGATCATACTGTTGTAATGTATTAATTAATTAATTCTGGAAAGATTAGGCATGTCTTAGGAAGTTAATTAATCATTTTATTTAAATACAATGTTACTATTTTTATTTTTCTGTTATTGTAAATGGAAATAATGAAATCGTATCCTATTTTTGAAATTGAGCTTTTCATATTCTTCTTCTTTAGGCTTTCTAAATTCTGAAACTTGTACTTTTAGAAGTTTTTGAAATAATACGATTCCTTGAAATTAAATATCATGGGTAAATATCACAAAGGACAACGATATGAAAGATTTGGATAAAACGATTTAATATTAAACATACATTTACTATAAGCATACATGCATCTGTACTTATGTAAGCACGAGTTTACTATACCAATTTTTTTGGTGGCTTTCACTTATTTTAAAGAAAACTTTGTTAATAATATATCTTTCTTTATTAATTGAATTATTTCTTAGAGAAATTGTGTCTTAATATGTGTTTTGAAGGAATATCTCCTTTCCTGAGGATAATTGTATTATATTTTCATCCTTTGTTCTAAATTAAAGGGATTATTAAATTTAAAAAGTCCAAATTGTACACAGAATTTATTAATTAAATTTTGAGAAATTGGTTTGTTAAATGTTTTAAACCCAAATTTCTTTTATAACTAAAAATCTATAATTTCTGTATATAATGCAAGCAGTGAAATAAATTTTTATTTTTTTACTTGATTAATTTTTATTACTAATTGAAGTTACAGTATTCATTTGTTGTTGAAGTAGTTAATAGATATTTGTGTCGTTTGCGCAGTATTGGCAACAACAATCAAGGATATGTCAAAATTACTAGTTTTGAAAATGGTTAACATGGTAAGGTTTGCACTATTCAACGACTATAACCTATACTCGCCGTTTGCCCTCAGATTCAGAGTTGTGCCCAGAGATATAATTGAAATATACATTAGAATTTGAAAAAAATATATTTTAATGGGTCATAATTAATTATTTAAAATTTCTACTTTTAAAAAAGAACGAAATCACATAAAACGTTTTTTAACTCATTTCATTACTTAAATTCTCAATAAGAATTCAAAAATAAAATAACTTAATTTTTTTACTAATATAAATGTAAAAAAAAAAACAAAAATGGGAAAGTAAAAAACAATATACTAACTAATGGATAATAAAAAACTTACTTGCTGAGCCAGGGATATAGAGTAGTAGAGACTTGGTATAAAGAAACTGGTGGTTTCTCCAAAACACTGACCAACTTATTAACTAACTACTGACATGTATGATGTCAGAAGGGGTATTTTGCCTAATGAAGTCGTATTCTTCAATTACTTTAATAACGAACAACGTGTTTACCTTGAATATCATAAAAAGTTAATATAACTGAAAGTAGACAGATTATAATTTTCATATATTCTCTAATCAAAATCAGTAACCTCTTTTATGATTAGATTTTTGTTTTTTTTTTTAAATATTTTTTGTGAAACAATGAAAACCAAGTAGAAAAATGAAAATGATAATTAAGAAAAAGAAATCTATAACAAAAAAGAAAATCTATTAGAAAATACTAATACGAATTTCATTTCTCAACCTACAACTAATGAATTATCTACAAACTAAGAATTATTACTATTACTTTAATTATTTTGATTATAAAGAAATGGCAAAATAGTACTTTAGATGGAATTTGACGTAATAACAATCGCAGAACCTCCTTTGAAAATCAGTTTTTTCAGATATAGTTTCAAAGAAAAGTGATGTTTCAAATATGTGTCAAAAATATCTTGGGGGGAGTTTTTCGAGAAAAAGTATAAAAATAAAACTGATTATTTTAGTTATTCATAATAGTTTTGTTAATGAACTGATTTTGACCTTGGATTAATACCATTTTAAATTTTCTGTGATTTTTCTGTTTGTTTATTAATAATTAATTCTGTTACCAAAACACACACTAAAAACATATTTTTTGAACGTTGGAGATCTAGAAGCTTAGTATGTCCAATGAAAACTCGTTCTCGAAACTTAGTCTTTATGGCAACATCCTATATGATTAGAAAAGGAAAAGAAAAAACTATTGACTGTTTTTCAGTAAAAAAAAAAAAAAAAGAAACGAGATTGAACATCTTTATATGAATAATGATGTCCATTTTTTTTTTATCTATTTTATGAAGAAAAATATATGAAAAATTCTAAGTGACCGTTAAACTATTTGTCATTGTTAAAAATTATTCATGTATACATTGTTTTAATACTTTTAATTATGCAAATATAAATTGATTTTATTCTTAACAGAACCGCCAAAATTAGGAAATGACAGTAATTTGTAAAAACTCAGTATTATTGGCTTATTATAGTTCTTGATAATTTTTTTGCAAGGGACTATTTTTTTTTTTAAATTTTTTATTTCTTTAACAAGTCAAATCACGAAACCCTGTAGTTCTTAAAAGTAAAAATTTTACTATTCGAAAGGAACTAATAATTTTCTTGGTAGAATTAATGATTTTTATTTACCCTCGCTTATGATTACTATCTCTCCTTTTTGTTTTTTGTTACCTCACAAGCCTAAACGTCCAATTGTTCTATTTATTTATATAAAAATAACATTTAAATTAATGTTTCCATTGTTTCGCCTTGATTAATATCGTAGTGACAGTCTTCTTTTATTTCATTCAGTATAAATATCTTAACGTGAAATTAATTAACTAAGTTGGATTAAGAATAAAAAGGCGTTGAATGAAATTAAAATTAAAAAACATTTTATCTAAGACTGGATTGGTAAAAAAAACTAAGTTTAAAATTTTGGCATTCAAAAATAATATAATATTAAATATAAAATAAAAATCATAAAAAAAGTGTTATTTATTTCTTGTAATTTATTTAATATTCAATATATTATATTTATGCTGTTTAATAAGCCTACCTTAATTTTCAGATTGTCGCCTTATGGTGAGAGTGATCCATCCTATATAGAAACATGGTGTTTTGTAATGTCTATAGCAAACCTTTTTGCATTACAACTGCTTAAAAGATTCAGATGGACAGATTGATCTTTGACTTTTTTCTCATTATATGGTGTCATCTTATTTGTTTTATAAATGTGAAAATTTATTATGGCCTCTCATTAAAGTATATTTTATCAAAATACTATCTTATTTAACCTAAATTATTTGTTCATAAATATTTCCGATTATTATAAAAGAAATTATGTACACTTAAAAGTATTGTTGTAACTTCAGTTGTCCTATGTTGTATTCTTAATTGCAAACATAAAAGAAGAATAAAAATCGTAGAAATTAAGTTTCAGAAAGTAATTTCGGTGCTGGTATAGTGTGCGCTCTACCGTCATGATTCTGGTTTAGTATGTACTATCCTCAAAAATTATAATTAAACCTAATATTTTCAAAACATTTACTATCACATCTGGTTTGCGGCCCCATCCACATATTCAACATTTATTATTAAGATTGAGCTTTACTTATGGTCGAGCCTGATGACAGTAGGCGCGCGAAAATAGAACAGTGATCCACTTATTTTCGAGTTTGACCGGCTAAGGGTTTTTTTTTTGTCACTGGGTGGTACGGAGGGCGGAGCCCTCTTTTAAAAGAGATTACTGAATGCTAATAAGGTTATATATAAGTAAGGTTATACTTACTAGAGTAAAGCACTTACTAGAGCGCACACAATATAGCGGCACCGTAATTTCTGTCAAATCTTTTGAATTAATTATCCAACTGGTTTACTATAAGAAAACTAAATATATACTAAGGCTTTTGATAATAGAATGATCATATATAGAATGCCTTCAATATGTGATCGCATCAAGTACACTACCGTGCTGGTTCCTAATCGATAGATTTGATTAAAATGTATCATTCCCCTTAATTACGTGTGGAATTAGTACCGTGAACGCAACGGCTTAAAACATCTATTTCTATTAAAACTTATCTTTTTTTAACTCAAATTAAAACATTTTCACTTGTCAGATAGTTCTAAAATTTTTGGCAATATTAATAAAATGAGAAGAAGAGTTAAAAATAGAGTAAGAAATTAGTTTTTAAAATATAAGAGATTGCCAAAAAATTCTAATTAAAAGTAATAAATTGGAGCAATATAGGATTAATTTGAGGAGTTGTAGATTCTTATTTTTTGTGTTGAAAACTCAATTTCGAAAATTTGCACATACGATATACTTTCTTTTAGAATAGTAGATTTTAGACTTGTTAGCAGAGAGAGTAACTACTAAATCCACAACGATTTAGATTTGTTTCGGCTCCCCTAGTTGTAAATAGATAAAATGTTCACGGAGCAAATTGTAAATGAATTGGAGTTTGCCTACGGATATACTTAAGACAAGAACTGTACACACTCCAACTACTCTAGAGGCCTAGAATGTATCTGAGGTTCGGATGCCAGAGTAAACGCCCTGTTTGTGTTGTTTGACTGAAATACTCGCAACAACGCCTAGATTCCCGAAGAAGCGGGTAGTTCACACCCCTCTTTGAGCAGTAAGAGAAAGTAATAAAAGTTTGTAAGTAGCTAATTAAAAAAGGTACTCAAGTCAATTTTCAGTTTTACTGAATTTATTTTGTACATTACTTAATTTTCTATGAATCTGTTCACTAAAAGTCTGATGAAGAATATAGAAGAATTGAAATAATATTGGAGAGAACTGTTATATTGAAATTAGCTGTGGAAAATAATGTCTCTCTACAGCTCGGCAAATAAACACGAAATCCAAACTAGAAACGTATAATAAAATCGAAACAACCACTATAAACTGCACAAAGAAGGCAGCAAAGGCCAAAATTAAAAAATTTAGACTAATTAATGAGGTAATATTCTAACTGAAGAAAGAGAAATATTGAAAAATTGAGTGATGCTTAATATAATAGAGGAAAGTAGATAATATGGAACAAAGTTAGTATTAAATAACTGAAAAGATATAGCAGTTTGAGAAAGTTCTAAGTGGTAATTTTGAATCATAAGAACCTCCAATTAGGTAAGATTTTGTTATAGGCAATCTGTAAGTATAAACTGGAGCCAGTCTAAACATCTGCTTCGATAATATCAAGAGCTATGGGTAGACATTTAGGTCAGGTTAAGTCTGTATATATGATTTTATTTTAGAGTGCCCTGTTTTTTATAAGAAATTTGTGGGTAATACTACGAATTTTCCAATTATTTACTGCATAAGCATACGCCGAAAGGATATATTTATTTTTTTGCTGGCCGCAGCAATTGTCCGAGTAAAATATTATCTCTAAATCTTGTTCTGTTTCAAGAGTCTTGTGTAAAATACTTTTAATATATTGAAGGACGCAACTTCCAATTCCCGTTGCACCTCGATTTCCTTCTGTTTCATTCCAGAAATAACATTCAACTCCTTGAGCATATAAATTGCTAATTGTAAAATTATAACAATTTATTTTACTCTTGTAATAAAAACTTGAAATTTGGCCTTTAGGTGCTGGCATAACCGCTTGTAAGTCATAGACAGCTACATGTACGTTTTTCGAATTTACTTTGTCCTTTTCCTTTTCTATATACGACAATTCTTTTTCTTTTTTATGTAAATTATATTGCCCTAGTAAATCACTAGATATTGTACCACTAGAATTGTTAAAACATTCACAAAGATCACATTGATCTTTTTTTGGTATGTAAAAGGAAATGTGGAATTCACTATTAAAAATTCTATTAAACATTGTTGCAGATGCATATTCTTGGCCTTTTATTTCTTGCTGTTCTTCATAATCCCTGTATAAATCTGCCAGAATTTTAAGCTATCGATAAATTCTCTTTGTGTTTGAGCCCTTAAATAGTGGGATTCAATACGCGGAATTGAGTCTATAAATGTTGACCTCACGATCAACAGTAGGCTGATTTCCATGCTTTCCCCTCATATCAGGAGTAATCGTTCCTGTGTCAGTCTTTTTCAAAAGCGCTGTTCGGATAGGCCTATCGTTTATGTCCAACAAAATAAAAGGCAGAATTTAAGTTTCTATAATTTTGTGTGGATGAATACCTATTTTTTTGGCTTTATCTGATGGGTGTGTCTTATAATGAATTCTCTTTGTTTTTCTAAATTTGCAAGGTTCCAATAGGAAGAGAAAATGTCTTGTCTCATTGAGTCATTAATTTTTGTACCACACTGAAATTTGCATTTTTCACCACAGGGTTCGCGCATTTTTCTTTCTTTAACTATTTTTTTTGACTTTGAAGCTGATACGCAGGCTTTGCCTGAGTTTCTAAGTATTTTAAGTTTTGTGCTTTTCCATAATTGGGGATTTCGCTTTCTTTTTTTTCCTTTCTTCTTCTTGAATGAAATTATGTGAATCTGACTTCACTACTTGAGGCAGAAGATGAACTTGTAGAAGAGCTAGAACAACTGGAACATGAACTGGAACTTTTGATAATAGGAAAAACATTTTTCATATCTTCAGAACTACTAGCATAATCGGGATCGGCATCAGCGTCATCAACATCACTTTCTTTGCTATGGATTGGACTTTGTCGATAATTGTGTTTTGTGGCAGCCTTTGTTTTTCGAGTGACTCTACAATGCTCTAAATCGGTCTTACTTGAAATACTGGAGCATACAATATTGCCTGTTTCAGACTTATCTTCATGTGCAATATTTTCATGGGTCTGAAGGGTTTCTTGAGTATTAAAGGTTTCGGCATCAATGTTGTCTTCAGATTCGGTAATTTCTAAACTCATCCTTTGTTCTCTGGATCGGTCTCCTGAAGTAACATTTATATTTTCAGATCCAGTGACTTCCAAACTTGCAGTGCTTATAGAACTAGTAAGACGCCTTCCGCATATTTGGCTTTCTCAATGTCTGACCTTAATTTTGAAAGAAATTCTTTACTGGACGAAAACATTGTATCTGAAATACAAAAATTAAGTAAAAAAATATCACACATACATACATAAACAGGAAACATCTGCAAACCTTACTAAAAATTGAATTGGGTGTTACATTGATTTTTATTTATGGAAAATTCCAAAATATTATTGATTCATCAAAAGTGACACAGTTAAAAAAAAATAAATATTATGAAAATTTAATGAAAAATAGCACAAATTTACTTGTTCAAAACATACTTTGTAATAAAATCATACCAATAAAAATTAAGCTTAAAACAAAAAAACACCTGCGAACGAAATAAGAAAATCATTCAACAAAAGTGACCCAATTCAAAAATAACATTAAATTGGATAAAAAACGACATAACTCTAAATAATAAAATTAATTTTACCTACCTTTACCAACTAGACTGTCACAACACAAAATAATCCAGAAATCTAATCCAGTTCTTTCAACAAAAACGCATTAACTTAAAATAAGTCTCTATCAAAAACAAGACTTCGTCAATAAAACTGACACAACAGAAAATAACACACATTTTAAGAAGTAACGTATATGCTTTTTGTAAGCGAATTCAGTTCGAACTAAGGATAAGTCGCTCTTATCGGAATAGGAAATACATCGTTAAACCGTTAAAAGTGACATAACCGCGATTTATTGGAAATCCGCTGAAGCTTTTTTAGTACATTTTTGCAGCGTTATAGAGATCAATTTTATAATTATTTTGGTGGTTACAACTCAAAATTGGTGATTTTTGAGATGTGACACTTCTGTAGTATGTGTGCGATTATGTAATTTACAAGAAATTAAGTTTTAAGAACTACATCTGCAGAAATATGCATTTTATTTACCATTTCTTATCTATAACAAAGTCTTTCTTTACGAAATATAAACTATTCATTCACTCTGCATAAAAATACATGTTAAAGAAGGATACTAGGAAGAAATGAATATAGAACTAAAAGGGAATTATACAAATAATTCTCTTCTTACAGGAATAATGCCACACATTTGAAACACAGAGATATAATAAAAAAAAGCAAAAGATTGCACACATTTTAACATTAATTGGTAATCAGACCATAACCATCCTGCTCCTCCTAGTGCACATTAAAGTAACTAAAAGATATTTAGAAATAATGTAATGTCCTTAAATATATGGTTATTAAAGGGAATTAGTTTAAAGAATATATATTAAGAAACAGAAATAACTGCCATTATAAATAAGATTTTTGTGGATACTTTTTTCCTAGAGTAAACTTTCTTCACATAGTTCATTTAATAAATAGTTAGGAAATATTTTAACGATATAACAGAGATAATTGTTTAAAGTATTTCCTGTAAGAATACCTTTTATATGGTAACCAAGTATTTCTAGATCATTACTGCAGTTATAAGCGTTCGAATCATGGTGATGTGAAGTGGTTGTTTTTCTTATTAATTTAGAATTGTGCATGTCTACCACTAAAAAGTGAACGAAAAACTGAATTGTGCATTTCTACCACTAAAAAGTGAACAAAAACTGTATATTATATAAATGAAAAAGGGGAAAACGTTAGTAATTACTATTAAAGATATACAATTTTATACAATGGAAAACACTTGGAAATAAAACTAAAGTCATAGTAAGTAGAAAAAAATAAAAAAATAATAATGGACTACTTACAAGATTCAATCATTACCCTATATGTAAGCAAATTTTTGTTTTGTTTTATTTATTCACATCTTTTCTAGTAACTCAATACGAACTATTGCTATATAAAATAACAATATATAACATATAGTTTAATAAAATATAAACCAATTTGCATGTCTTTGATATTATTTTTATTAATTGTAACGGGGTTTGTCCCCTGCGCACTTGTACTACACAGATTTTTGAAATTAAGTTATCGCCGAAAAATGTTTTGAGGTCGTCTAAGGGCGAATCCGAACTTCTCTTACTGCAATTATATAATTCTTCTTCTTTTTTTTTTTTTTAGTTGGCTTACATTTAATTATGTGGTAGGGAATCGCTCCTATTTACGTTGCTTTTCCTGTTAGAACGACTACTTTAATATGGTTACATCCAGATAGCGCCTTGAACTGTCTTCGAAGCCTAAATGCGTAATCAACGCGAAACACCTTAAAATATTTTTTTCCGGCTACAGCCATTCTAAGTTTAAAGAAAATCTTTGGAGCATTCAAGAACATTTACAATTTTTTCAAATTTCATTACCGATTTGCTTCAAACTTATAATTCTTGTAACGTTGCTTATATTAAAACTTAATAATATATAGTTCCTAGAATCATATATTAAACTGAAATAGTGCTTTAGAGGTAAGCTAAACGTTGTAGTTCCCAGAATTCTTTACAAATCAATTTCCTTAAAAAAAATGTTACAAGTAAAAGCGATACATCTTTATGTGCTTAAGAAATTTGTTTCTTTTTTAATTTCAAAGTGCAGCCTGAAAAAATCGCTTCACCCACTGTGCCGACCACTGGTCGGTGGTGGAAATATGAACTCAAGCGTGGAAATACGAACTTAATGCAAGTTCAGTTTTTCAGTTATCAATGATTTTCTCAAAAAACTGTTCCAACATTTTCTTTAAACTTTATATACATACTATTTACACACATAAATGACTATCTCTTTAATTTGAAGTATTCCTTCTATGTTTACACTTTTATGCGATTTATGATCTACCATCTTTATAACATCGAAGTACTTTAGAATTATTGTTAGAATTCTAAGTTAGAAAGAAATCAATTAACCGGTAGTGCGATTTAACAGATTGGTTTTAGGTTTTTTTTTTTTTAATTTTCTTGAAAACAGCTATCACGATTTTCTTTAAACTTTGCATGATGATTGCTGCATATCCAAAACCTATAGGTTTTATTTCTAACATTTTTCCGGAAATATTGATTTTATTGATTTGATTTTGAAAAAGTATATTTTGAGGAATTGTTTATAGTTAATGACTTCAACTAACGGGTATATTTATATTTCTATAACGTCAACTGAGTAAAAACTTCAAGTTTAAAGAAACAATGTCAATTTTGTGCTTGTATTAACTGTACTAAGATGGAATTCTTGATGTGTTTCACACCAGAGTTTTTCTTGTTGGAAAAATTTAATACTTATTTGGGGATGTTCTGCTTTAGTAAACGCTCCTTGTAAATGAATTTGCTAATTACAACTGCAGTTCACTCAGCGTATCCTTTCCCTCATCGCAGATATCATGGTCCCTTCAAAGGATGCAAAATGCAAACTATATTTCACAATGATAGTTTCAAAAGAAACTAATAATATAGTCAAACTGACGTGATAATTCAAAATATGACATAAACTTATTCTGATAATTACTTAATACTGATTAACTTATTTTGATAATTCAAAATAAGACATAAACGAATAAGCCAATCCACTGTTTAAAGAATTTTAGCACGCCATAGGGAGACTGGTAGCTATTACTCCCGACGGCAAGTTACGGGCCACCCTAGAAGTCCAACCCGGACAGGTGAGAGATCTATTCAGCTGAATGTCTTAAGGAACAGGTATGTCACTAGTAATCAATTACGATATTTGACCGCTTCTGTCCATGATGTCCAGATTTCTAATAGGACAGTTAGATGAAGGTTGAACGAAGCCAACTTGGCTTCTAGGAGAGTCGCTACTGGCCCTCTTCTTTCCAGAACCCATAGACTTCAATACTCTTGTGAACATATCAATTGGACACTAGAAGATTGGAGACGTATTTTATTCACAGACAAATCGAGATTCACTCTATTCCCTCCAGTGAGAGTGTGGAGGCGACAAGGGGAGAGATAAGCAGAGGTTAATATCTGTCCAAACGTGAGTTTTGATGGAGGTGGGATTATGGTATGGGGAGGCATAAGTTCTACACCTACCAGACCTACACATCGTTGAGACTGGTTCATCAAATGCCCAGAGGTGTCTTCAGAAGTTTATCCAGCAATATATTGCGCCGAAAGAGTTTGTGATAAATTTTTATTCATGCAAGAAACGCCAGATGTCACACTAATCGAGCTGTCCTGCAGAACCTACATGATGTTGCAATTAATCGTTTAATTTCCCCACCGAGAAGCTCAGACCTAAATCCTTTAGAAACCTTTGGGACACTATTGGAAGACGGCTTGGGCTTTGCCCGGATTGCCCTAGCTCTCTCATGGAGCTGCGTATAGCGATTGTTGAAGAATGGAATGGGATTTCACAAGAGATTATTCAAAATCTCATTGCTTCAATGCCGAGGAGGCTTGGTGGGGTTATGAGAGCAAGAGGAGGTGTCACCGAATATTGTTGACAAAAAAAGCGATTAAAAAAAGAACAAGAACTGTTTTGGGTTTTGAATTTTAGATTACTTTTACTTAATTTCTTGACTATTTTTCTTTTGTTCCCTTTGACTAGAGTCCATTCAAAACGAATCCACACAAAAAAAATCTGTAATAGATTGTAACTTCAAATTACAACATTTTGAAATTTTATGCAAAACTTTCGTCCAGCAGTTTATATTGTTGTTTTGGTGTCTAGTGTGAGTGAAATGTACAACTAAAGTAAACAAAAGATAATTCCTAATCCGACTTATATTTTTATTTCATTCCCTTTGATGAAATTATATAGGCAAAAACCTTCCTTTTATATATGCTTTTTGTTTACAAGAAAAAGCACTCGACAGTTCGGTTAAAAACTTTCCTCTTTTTTTACTATATATGTTACAGCTGAAGAGTAAATGATTGATATCGCCATCCTCCCTGTATAAAATATTGAAATAGCACTTTAGAGAAAAGCCCAACGCCCCACCCCTAGAACTTTAGCTAAGCTTTATTTATGATTAGTTGATATACCAAATTTTCGAGAAAATATTTGGAACCGTTTACGACAAAATTGCAAAAAACTGAAAAATATATATAATAAAAGTTGGGTTTCCGATTTTGACCGAAAATTTTCGCGTCCTCTGGTAACAAATAAACGAAAAACCAATTGCTAACAAAATATCTCAAATAGAAAAAAATACAGGAAGCTCAAAATTGGAAATTTTTCGTGTTTTTCTCGAAAAAAGCTACAAGGATTTTCTTTAAACCTGAAATGCTGATTGCACATTTTATTTAAAACAATTTCCGAATAAATTGATATTGGAGAGCTTTTGGTTGTTAGCCAGTAAAGTTAAACTGAAACTGCAAAAGCTTTGGTGGTTTTGACAGAAGGCGCTCTACATAAGTCTACGCAGTTATAGAAACATAAAACCCCCTACCAACTTGCACAAGCCTAACTAAGTATTGTAAATGTTATAATTTTAAAGAAAATTTCTTAATTATATTGTATTAATTGGAGTAAGAGATTGTCCTGTGTCGAAACACTAGATTTTTGTATTATATTCTTCAACTAAATTAGTGTGGATGATTTGTAACGTGTCACTCTACTCCTCACTATTATTGTCATTATATTTTGTTGCCTCACCGGAACGCTTTCAACACTGAAGTGCTATCTTCAGCTTGTAATTACATTTATTATCTGGTAAGTTAATAATTGATTTTCTTTATAAATACCCAAAAAGTTGGAAATGAAATTTTTGATGTAATTAAAAAATGGTAAGTTTTGGAAAGATTTTGGAAATGACCGGTTCCATAAACAAATCTGATATTAATTTACTCTTCTTTTTACTTTCTCTTACTCCTAGTAAGAGGAAGTATTGTAAGCGTGTCAAATTTTCGATATTGAGTTTTCACCGGAAATATTCGTTTTCAAGGCCCCTGAGTCCAAAAAAGTGTTTTTTAGCAAATGGTCTGTGTGTGTGTCTGTGTGTGTATATGTATGTATGTATGTGTATATGAACAGCATAGCTCAAAAACGAAAAACCGCAGAAAGTTGAAACTTAATATTCCGTTTAGTTATCACCATAGGATCCGACAGTGGGTCATCTGTCAAAATTTCTCAACCGGAAGTACCACTTTACTAGTTGTTTTACTTACGTTTTTGCGATTTTTTCAAAATTGACTCCAAAGATTTTCTTCAAACTTTGTATATCAACTACACATACAAAGAGCTACAACTTTTATTTGAAACATTTCTCCGGGAAAAATCATTTAAGGGCACTTCTGGGGGAGGGGTGGAGTTAGGTTTCCATCTAAAGTGCTATTTCAGTTTATTAAAAAATTCTATCATCTAAATAATGTTAATTAGAATTGAATATGTTGTTGAAATTCCGAGTTTCAAAAAAAAATCGGATAACCGGAAGTGCGTTTACATTACCACTTTACTAAATGATTTTTTTTCACTTTTTCGCCATTTTCTCAAAAATGGCTCCGACGATTTTCTTGAAACTTCTTATAGAAACTAAGCATACAAAGATCTACAACTTTTATTTAAAACATTTCTCTGGAAAATTCATGTAAGTTCACTTTTGGTGGAGGGGTGGGGTTATGTTTTTCTCAAGTGCTATCATAGTTGATTATACAATTCTATCATCCAAACAACATTAATCAGGAATAAATAGATGGACAAAATTCAGAGTTTCAAGAAAATTAGTAAACCGGAAGTGCGCTTTTACTGGACAATTTTTTCAGTTTTCGACGAATTTCATTAAATTTGGTACACAAACTATAAAATTTGTCAATTATAATTTTGAGAACTGGAATAAGAGAAAGTTGTGTGAGCGTTTCACACCAGATTTTTTTCATATCATAGCTACACAAATTTTTCTTTACTTTACCTAACTTAATGGTAAATTTAATTCCATTAGTAATTTAATACAAATTCATAAATTAGTTTAAAAACTTCTGTATTATTAGGAAAAATGATTTCTTCATAATGAAAGGACATTAATGCCAGGAGTACTTCTTTTACAAGTGATTAAATAAAATAATTCTTTCATTTTCATACTTTGAGCATAGCATTAAAACGTTCTTCCGGTTCATTACAAGGAACGCACAATGGTGAATTCCTTTTTCCGATCTTATAGAGATAAGCTCGAAAGACGGCATGATTCAACAGATTGTAGTAACCAAGTGTTTTCTCATACATTTGGCTGTTTGTGCATTTTAACAACAGTTTTAAAATGGGAAATATAAAACTTAAAATATTAAAAAGAAACTCTAACACCGAAAAAGTCCATTGAAGACGACATTTACATGACTTTCTCTTAATGCAAATATTACCAAATAATGACCCAATTTTCTGGAATTTTTACTAATGCCTTACCTTCAAAATTTAACTCCAAAATATGTCATACCTTTCATGTCAATTCATTGGGCATTGGTTAGAAAAATTTGCTAATTTTCATGAAATTCTGTTAGGCCGTCATTATGTATCAAGGATATGAAGTTAGCGTCAATAATAGGCAAAACGAGAAATTTTCTGCTCGTTTTTTTTTACTTCCTCTAATTGCTGTAAGAGGGAAGTATTGGGATCGTGTAAAAACTTTAGATATCGCGTTATCACCGGAAATACACGTTTTGAATCCCCGAGTCCGAAAAAGAGATTTTTAAAAAAGTGATCGCATGCATGTATATGTACATATGTAACAGCATAGCTCAAAAACGGAAAATTTTAGAAAGTTCAAATTCGATATCCTGTTATCATACTATCATGGAATCTGACAGGAAGTTATCCAGACAAATACTACTTTACTGGAATTTATGTTAGTTTTTTTGAGAGATTTTCTCGCAAAATTGTTCTAATGATTTTCTTTAAACTTATTGTGTCAACTAAATATATAAGGAGCTGCAACTTTTATTTGAAACATTGTTCCAGAGACGAGGGTTATGTTTTCCTATAAGTGCTAATTGAGTTTATTAAACGAATCCTTGATCTAAATAATATTAATTAGAATTAAATATGTTGATAAAAATACAGTGTTTGAACAGGGTATGCGTTTTTATTGAATATTGTTTTCAATTTTCTCCATAAAAACTCAAGACGGATTTCATTAAATTAGGTGTTATACTAACTATGGAATAACACAACTATCACTTTTGTTTCAAATTTTTTTTTTAGTCATTTAAAGAAAGTTCACTAAAGTTCATTTAGTATTTTTTGTTTAAGTTTTGGGTAAGGAACGACCTTATGCTTTTCTCAAAAAAGACATATTCATTTTAAATTCTCCCATTGCTATAAAATTGAAGACAAGTACACATTTTGTAAAAATTAAAGGTTTTCAGAGAATTTATCAGTCATAACTTTGTAAATTATCGTAAGAAAAAGTCGTTTGAGTGTTTTAAACCAGATTTTTTTTTTTAAAGCGATACGTTATTTTGCGGGGAAAGATGAACAGAAAAAAAATGTATTCATAATTTTTCCATTTATATCCTACAAATTTGCCGTCTAATTGCGATTAATTATTTTCCAGATACTATTTGGATTGTTGCCAGAAAGTTCTGTCAGTATTGACTATTTTCCACATTATCCTGGTTACGAGCATACAAATTTCTTCTATGATGGATTTCATGGATACCAACTTTACAATGGATTCCATGATCGTCGTAATAGTTTTCTACCTAGCTTTGACGAATATGACACTCCTAGTGGAATTACACTTGTTGGGGGTGCAAATCGATATGTTGGATTTAATGATGTTTACACTTTTGGACAAAATAGATTAGGAACTTTAGGAAGTTTGGCAGGACTACAACAAACTGCTGGTTTAAATTTGATTGGTGGAGCACAAAGTGGGTTGGATACTATGGGCAGATTGGGCGGACTTGCAGCGTTAGGTGGGCTCGGCCGTTTGGGAGCACTAGCAGGTCTTGCTAGCCTCAGTGGTGTGAGAATCAACCCGCTGTTTATAGTCCATCTGGGCAGGCGCAGAAAGCATGGTAACTAATTATATTAAAACAAAACATAATTTACCTAAAATGTAATATTTTTTTCATTTCTAAATTCTTATTATTGCTAGTATTTTAATAAATATACGAATATAAAAATAGAATATAGAAATCTATGTCTGTTTTCAGGACGCAGAAAAGCAATGAGGAGGCTTCTTGGATAGATATAAAATAGTTTCTTCATCATATAAATACATGCAAAAAAGATTGCGAACTGTTAATACCAAAGAAGTTAAATTTTTAATAAAATAAGAAGAGTTAATTAAAAAACTTCTTATTAATTGCAATTAAGCTACCAATATAATCTCTAGTTATAATTTCTATTTGTAGAGTTAAGAAAATAAATAATAGAAAATAAGGATGCGTGTACTAAGCCATATTATTTTATTAAGCTTAATAAAATAATAATAAAGAGTTAATTTACTTCATATAAGAACAGAAACTACCTTTCATTTTGGACTTATGTATTCACTCGACAATTTTGAGATGGCATAACACTCTAAAAAAATCTGGTGTGAAACACTCACACAACTTTCTCTTACTCCAGTACTCAAAATTATAATTGACAAATTTTATAGTTAGTGTACCAAATTTAATGAAATTCGTCGAAAAGTGAAAACACTGTCCAGTAAAACTGTCCGGTTTACTAATTTCCTTGAAACTCGGAATTTGGGTCATATATTAATTTCTAGTTATTTCAATTTGGATGACAGAATTGTATAATCAACTGTGATAGCATTTCAAAGAAAAACATAACCCCCCTCCCCCAAAAGTCCCCTTAAATGAATTTATCAGGGGAAAAGTTTCAAATAAAAGTTGTAGCTCTTTATATGTATAGTTAACAACGCTGGTTTAAAGAAAATCGTTGGAGCCATTTTCGAGAAAATACCAGAAAACTGAAAATTATATTTCAGTAAAAACGCACTTCCGGTTATCTATTTTTTTTCAAACTCGGAATTTCAACAACATATTTAATTCTAATTAACATTATTTAGATGACAGAATTGTCTAATATACTGAAACAGCAGTTAAGATGAAAACCTAACCCCACCCCTCCCCCAGAAGTGCCCTTAAATGAATTTTCCTGGAGAAATGTTTCAAATAAAAGTTGTAGCTCTTTGTATGTGTAGTTGATATAGCAAGTTTAAAGAAAATCTTCGGAGCCCTTTTTGAGAAAATTGCAAAAACGTAAAAAACAACTAGTAAAGTGGTACTTCCGGTTGAGGAATTTTGACAATAACGTACAGTCAGATCCCATGGTGATACTAAACGGAATATCAAGTTTCAACTTTCTACGTTTTTCGTTTTTGAGCTATGCTGTTTACATACATACATACATACATACACACACACACAGACACACACTCAGACCATTTGCTAAAAACCACTTTTTTGGACTCAGGGGACCTCAAAACGGATATTTCCGGTGAAAACTCGATATCGAAAATTTGACACGATTACAATACTTCCTCTTACTAGGAGTAAGAGAAAGTAAAAAGAGTTAATAATATTTCTATTGCAAACAAAGCATTTCCAGTTGGATTCGCGATTCCGGATGATCATATTTTGGGATTTTAGCATGCTTCTATTTTAACAATTCTGAACGATTTCGGTCATGTAAAACTCTTGGGACTTGAGTGAGACCGCTTGACTCGCTTCGGGTAGTGTCGCCTTTAAAGTTGAAACAACACCCATGGACATTACCTTGAAGAAGCCTTTTATAATATGGGCGAAACGTCGACTTATAAGAAACTACTGACGTGGTCTAAACCCGAAGACCTCTAAGTGCTTTGCATGCTTCATCAAGTTAGTATAGAGGTTGATTTCCACTTTATAGTTTATTTTTATGATGTGTGCTAGAAACATTATCAGGTAGAAATCAACTCTCTCTACACACATAACTTGATGAGCAAAAAGCTGAGATAATGAATGAAAACAGGAAATCGCTCAGAATTAACAAAAAGAAACAAAAATAAGAAATGATGAATAATCTTTATACTCTCAGCAAAAAATAAAAAATCTGGTATGAAACACTCACACAACTTTCTCTTCCTCCTGTTCTCAAAATTATAATTGACAGCTTTGTATAGTTTGTGTACAAAAATTTAATGAGATTCGTCGAAAACTGTTCAGTAAAAGCGCACTTCCGGTTTACTAATTTTCTTGAAACTCGGAATTTTGGCCAGGTATTTATTTCTAATTAATTTTGTTTGGATGATAGAATTGTATAATCAACTATGATAGCACTTGAGAAAAACATAACCCCACACCTCCTCCAAAAGTGCACTTACATGAATTTTCCAGAGAAATGCTTTAAATACAAGTTTTAGATCTTTGTATGCTTAGTTTTATAAGAAGTTTCAAGAAAATCGTCGGAGCCATTTTTGAGAAAATGGCGAAAAAGTGAAAAAAATCATTTAGTAAAGTGGTAATGTAAACGCACTTCCGGTAATCCGATTGTTTTCAAACTCGGAATTTCAACAACATATTCAATTCTAATTAATATTATTTTGATGATAGAATTTTTTAATAAACTGAAATAGCACTTTAGATGGAAACCTAACTCCACCGCTCCCCCAGAAGTGCCCTTAAATGATTTTTCCCGGAGAAATGTTTCAAATAAAAGTTGTAGCTCTTTGTATGTGTAGTTGATATACAAAGTTTGAAGAAAATCTTTGGAGCCAATTTTGAGAAAATCGCAAAAACGTAAAAAAAACAACTAGTAAAGTGGTACTTCCTGTTTGAGAAATTTTGACAGATGACCCACTGTCGATCCCATGGTGATAACTAAACGGAATATCATGTTTGAACTTTCTACGATTTTTCGTTTTGAGCTATGCTGTTCACATACATACATACACACACACACACACACACACACACACACAGACCATTTGCTAAAAAACCACTTTTTTTTGGACTCAGAGGACCTCAAAACGAATATTTCCGGTGAAAACTCAATATCGAAAATTTGACACGCTTACAATACTTCCTCTTACAAGGAGTAAGAGAAAGTAATAAATGGGACACTTAGTTTTTCATTAGATCCACCATCAGATGGATCGACAGCGTGCTTAGAACAAGGAGGTTGTAGCAAACCTATGTGAAGCGTCGCTAGAGGTTATGCCACAAGGGGCTGCTCGCAGGGGGGGTTCTTTCCCCTCTGCAGTGGTGTATGGTTGAGGACGAACTACTGAAGGAGCTTAGTGACAGTGGATGTTCCGTGCTGGGTTACGCAGATGATATAGTGGTGCTAGCCAGAGGCAGGCACGGTCCCATCGTGGGAACTCCTTCAGGAGGCGCTTAGGTGCATAGAGTGTAGAAGGGTGTACCTTGGAGTAAATCCGCAGAAAACCACTCTCGACCTGTTTACCAGGAGGAGGGACATTGAAATATATAGGACATTGTCCTTCTTCGGGGAGATACAGGATGTGGCAGATAGAGTTAAGTATCTGGGAGTTATGCTGGATACCAAGTTCACATGGAACGCACATCTAGAATACATAGCGCAGAAAGCAAAGAAGTCGCTATGCTGTGCTACACGGTCTGTGGGAAGTCATGGGGGTTAACTCCAAGAAGTGCCTCAGCGGAGTACAAAGCGTGCCTTCTCATTACGGGAGCTTTTAAAAGCGCTCCGACAGCTGCGCTAGAGGTGCTACAGGGATTGACACCGCTGCACCTGTTGGTGCAAGCGGAGGCAAGGGCCAGCGCACACAGATTGCGTAACAGTGTCTTAGGAGGCAAAGGGGCTCCTTAGCCAAACATTTGGACATATTGCTAAAGGTCAATCCGGGCCCGGTGTTAAGCATGGCCCACGATAACATTTGTCCAATATATAGCTTCGAGGTTTCACTTTCGGGTGTTCCTAGGTTCTAGGGGGAATGGGCCAAGGGGTGGGAAAACGCTACCGGACAGGACCTTTGTGGTTTACTGATGGGTCTAGGATGGGGTGCGGAACTGGAGCAGGAGTGTGTGAATGGACCGACAGGTACGTATTGAGATACCGCTGGGCAGATATTCCACAATATTCCAGGCTGAGGTATTTGCCATCAAGGTCTGTGCCGAGGAGAACCTGCGTAGATTGCAACCATTTATTAACGTAGACTACGTTTTGTGGGAGACCAACAATTTGGTAAAAAGCGAACGTTTTCTCATAGCGGAGGTTAGTGGGGTGGGGGGTGGGAGGAGTCGGTAAATGTAAAAATGTATCTACGCATGTTACAATTGTCATTATGACAGATACCGTTTGCATTTTTTTAATACAATTCGCTAGTTAAAAATTATCTTGTAATATTATTTTTTTTTATTTGGATTAATGTAAATAATACAAAAATTAAAAATCATTTTTAAAAATTATATCTTTTTTCATTTTTCTCACTTTTCAGTACATGTATTGCCTCCTCAGGCAATACTAAGGGCCTAGATACGGTGGGGCATCGATGCAATCCGGTTTTAAATGTCTCTAGCTGAACTGCATCCCATCTTGTACGGCAATGCGGAGGTATTGTAGAGTAGCTGGAAGGTGATCACGAGCTATAACATGCCTCTAGAGGATGTCCTATAGATGTTCGATAGGATTCATGTCCGGTGAAAGGAAGGCCAATCGATCATATTTATACAGATTTCTTCCAAGAAGCGGCTGACAACTCTCTAGCTTTGTCTGGCGTTAGCAGCAGTCATTCTGCCATTTTCAACAACAATAACTCGTGTTGCGGTCCTCCAAACTTATCCCACCCTACACCATAACTGATTGTCGTTGAAAAGCAGCACTTTCGCTAGTAGTACTTTGAATGAAGTGATCCCCCTGATTTCTCCGCATACGAATTCAATCGTCTAAAAAATACAGACCAAATCGCGATTCATCTGTGAAAAGAACAGCCCCCCTTGTTTTACAGTTCAATGGAAGTGCCGATTGGCAAAAGCTAACCTGCTTACACGATGTTCCTAGTTAGTATTGGCCCTGATGCTTCTCCCAGCCATCAGAACTACTTCTCGCATTAGTCGAAAAGTTTAAGAGCTCATGGTGACCCCCTAAACATGTAATAAATTATGCATGAGCTAATGTAGCTGTAAGAAACCGATTGCATAGTACTGAGCAAAAGAAATCGGTCGTCCTGATCTGTTATGACCCTTCTATGACCACTTCCGGATAAAAAAGGTTCGATTGCTCAATGATTCGATTGTTCGCATGCTCGACAGAACATGCCAAACCTAAACGTTCTGCAACATATCGAACGCTACTTTTTTATTTTACATGTGTACTTTCTCTTATTCCTAGTAAAAGGAAATATTGCAATCGTGCCAGATTTTCGAAATGGAATTTTCACTGAAAAGTCATGTTTTGGGGTCCCCTGAATATGAAATGTTTCCCTGAATATGTCTCCAGAATATGAATATGTTTTTACGAATGGTCTATATATAAATATGTGTGCGAATGTAAGCATGCGTGTTAACACAATATCTTAAAATTTTATTTGCATAGTTGTATGGAATTTGTGCCGTTAATTTCAAATGTTATATGTAGTTGGTTAAGTGCTTTTAGAACGCTCTACTAGGCCGTTGTTGGTTTTTGACATAGAGCGCTCAGGTATATAAATAAAATACCTAATCATCAATTCTTTACCTGCCAAGATTAGTAGGTTGGTACTTAACCCCCATTACCTCTGTATTTATGTTAGGACAACTACTAAAATTTGAGTTTATAGAAAAAATAATTTTATCTATAATTGTAGTAAAAGGAATAAGTGAAAATCGTGTGAGTGTTTCACACAAGATTTTTTTTAACGTTTTCAGGGTGATTTTTACCGAATAGGTTTGTCAACCAGAGATGTGCCGTTGACGCTGCTTAAAATATATATATGTTTATATAGTATTTTACCCGTCGTAGCATGCATATTCCTTTTGTATTATTATGACTGGTTTCGGATTTTCATCCATCGTCAGAGCAAATTCACCAAGTTCGTGTAGAGAGTTCACTTTAACGCAATGTTTCTGTTGCACTCACACTTGTTGTGTTGTGTAGGTTGTATATATGTGCGGGAGGTTATAAGGTTATGTTACTGTGTGTGTGTATTTAATGACAAAATGGAATTATAATTAATTATGATTATTATATATTAGAAAATATTGTATAATAAATAGCATGTTTTGAAGGATACTATACACTATTTTTATACTTTTTTTTTTATAACTATTTTTATATAATTATATACTATTTTCTAATGTATAATCATAATTTATAATAATTTTATTTTATCATTAAAACACACACACACACCCACACACATAATGACATAAACTTATAACCTCCCGCACATATATCCAACCAACACAACACAACAAGTGTGAGTGTAACAGAAACATTGCATTCAAGTGAACTCTCTACACGAACTTTGTGAATTTGCTCTGACGATGGATGAAAATCCGAAACCGGTCAGAAAAGCTATAAATATGCGTACTACGATGGATAAAATACCAGATGTTATCCAGTATTGCGGACCCATCCACATATTTAACATATACATATATATATCGTGAAGTCCTATACTTGGAATCGAACCCGGGCTGATAGCACCAATGAGAAATAGTTTATTGAGCCATATACATTACAAATTTGCAAATAATAATACATATTTAAATTTGCAAATATAATTGCCAACTTTTTTTTGTATAGAAATCATTTATATACAACAATGTTTACAACAATACGTGGAAACTGATCACAGTTTAAAGAGTTTGAAGTAAATATCTATATATATAAACACTGAGGGTGGTTGATACGATTAATGCGTTTAAGTTGTTGTAGTAGTAGTAGTAGTAGCGTAGTCGTAGTGGGGGGGATGCGGACCCAAGAGTTGGGTTTTAGTATGTGTGTGTGAGTTGAGGCCATGAGAGAGTAAGACTTGATTCTCTCACCTGTATGTTGTTGGTATTAGTGTGTGTGTGTGTATGTGTGTGCATATAAAGTAAAAAGTGTCTTTAGTCTTTCCAACCAACCGGTCTGGTAAGGGACTCTTTGTACAAAAGACTGTTGGAAAAATAATTATCTTGCAGTCCCCGGCGCCGCCTCCTTTATTCAAAAACTAAATCTATGGTGTTATCGTTTTTTTTTTATTTTTGTTGAACCATATATACATGTATGTGTATGTGTGTGAGATAAGTGCGTAAGTGATGGATAACGAATCTCCAGCATCACCTATAGAGCTTGATTCAACGCTCAAATCTTTTTTAGAACAACAAGCTTCTGTATTTCCTCTTATCACTGGTTAGTCCTAGCTCTTTACTATTTATTTGTTTATATTTAAAGATATTCAAGGATTCAAACTGTTATCATTGAAATTGAATTTGTATAAAGTTATACAAAATAAACTTGGTCTTCCCTCCTGTTTTTAAAGGAATTTTATGCATCCCGTACAATGATTTTTTTTCTAGAAAAAAAAGAAGGCTATTTTGTTAAAAGATTTTTAATTTATTGAACAACTCATAATTAAAATAGTACTTACATTTAGTCTACAACAGCTTAAATATGGTTTAAAGTAAATAGTAAGTTAACATTAGCTATTAATTGCCCTCTCTTCTGCTAAAATGATTTGTTAATTAGCAATTATTTTTAAAAACTAAAATAAAACGTAAAATATAATAAACAAAAAACATTTTCTAATGATTATTCACAATAAATTAAAAAACACTAAAATTCCCTTTTCTACGCCGGTAATATCTAGCTAACAGTGTTGATTATTGCATAAATTTATTAACCAGTTTGAAACAATCCGGACAAAGTCAAAAATACAAAAATTTTATGGCTTTTACTGCCAATAAAAGGTCTTCATTTTTTATATCTTCAATTAGGATAATTTTTTTTTTACCTAAATGCTTTAGCTGAAAGACTTTTACTACCGTTAAATTTTGGCAAATTTAACTTTCCATAAAAAAAAAAAATACCAACAAATTTAAAAATTAAATTGAAACTAAATTTTACGATTTCAAAGGACATTTCTGTCTTTTTCTTACACCTTTTACCAAGAAGTATTCCTTTTCATGCATACGAAACAAATGTTATCTAGTGGATGGTCTGCAGTTTTGCGGACAAAATATTTTACAAAATGTAAAAAATCGGAGTAAGCTGAAACTTCATATTCTGTTAAACTGATGCAATCGCATCTGACATGAAGTTTCGGTGATCAAAATCCGTCATTTTGGAAGTGCGATTTTACTGAAACGTTTTTTTTGACTCGCGATTTTTCAACGCATAAAAGGTTTCAACGATTTTCTTTACCGTTGGCGTATTGACTTGTACACACAAAAACGCCAATCATTTGTATTTGAAAGAAAAATCATTTATTTAATATTAAATTTCTTTAAAAAATGTAAGCTAGAAATCTAAGTTTGAAGAAAATAGATTTTGAGGACGTGCAAATTTATACAATTTTTTCTAAGATTTTCTTTAAATATTTACTGCTTACTTACATACTCCTTCGGCCATAGGTCTTTTAAGGATTTGGCTTCCAGCAGTTATCCTGCACCATGAAACCTTTCAGTCGGCGATTTTTATTGTAGGGCATGGGGTATATCGGCGGGTTCCCATCGCTGTTTAGTTCTGACCTTCCGTAGCTGCCCACTTTTTCTTTCAAACTGGGTCAGCAAGAGGGCCTTTGTCCACTTGGAAATCGTCATCAAACTGCGCTAGCCACTAGATCAACGCGTGAGGGCTAAATCTGAAATGTTAACAAGTCTATAAATCTGTTTCATTTGTAAACTTCCTTTTAAAAAATTTTTATTTGAAAATATTTATTTTAAGTTTATATTTTAAGTTGTTTTTCTCTTTTTTTCTGATGTGTAATAAAACCTTTGTACAAACCCTGAGGAAGGCAATAAATTTGCCGAAACGTCGGGGAAAATTTAGAAATATTTTTTGTATGACCGAATCTCAACATCTATTTTACAACATTGAATACAACGGGTCTTAACGAACACCAAAACTTTAAACGTGACAGAGGGCTCTGTCAAATACGGTAATCACATTCAAGTCAACCTAAAAGATACATTTGACCATCTTAATTTATAAACTAATGCTAAAGTCAAGTGTAGACACTGAGTAAACATTCCAATAATAATTGCAGTATTGGGACTTTAGATGTTTCACACAGTATTTTTAAATTTCAAATAGGCACCTATATCATCTGACAACAAATAGAATCTTTATCCACATAACTACGAGTATAATATAACAATTCTGGTTTTAAAAAATGGTATATTGTACATAATACTTTTAATTTTCTTTTTATATCTTGTTAGATTGCCCTACAAATAATGCTTCACAAATAATTGTAACCCTTCAATAATATCTATTCTGTTCACTTTTATAAATTCATTATCGAAATCAATTTATTTAATGCATATAACTTGTATTATTAATTAGGCAAAGCATCGAGGGAAGGTTTCAGCTACTTTCTCTTATCTCTCAACAGATGTCAGATTAAACTTTTTAAAGAAGAAGAATTTCTAGTGCATTAGTTTATCATTATTAATTAACTAGCTAAACCCGGCCACGCTTAGCTGTGGCTCAGTCTGATTTTAATTATTAGGGAAGTAAATAGAAGATGATAGTTAACATAGATTCAGCAAGAAAACACATCATTCAATTTAATACCCTACTTTGCGTTGCTGTGAACTGAAAGGAAAGAAAGAAAAAATGTTTTTAACTGAAAGAATGTTTTTAAGAGCTGAATGCGCTGTTCTACCTCTTTCCATCAACGTAGCAGCATTACCTGAAGAAGTAAGTGCTAACGCAATATGGCCATTTGGACGGATTTTAGCCAAGATTAAGGAAATTAAGAACGTTTTTCCAGTTCCACCTGGAGCGTCCAAAAAGTACAATCCACCGGATTGGTTGGTCACGGCTTGTATGATGGTATCAAATGCTATCTTTTGTTCTTGAAGGAGTTTCAGTGTATTTTCTTGGACGAATAGCTGTAAGTTATTTCTGGTGTATGATTGCTCTCTGAGCAGTTCTCTCTCGAATGTTGCATTGATCGACCTATTCGGTATTGTTACTCTCAATTAGTGCCAACAACTTGCCACACATTGCAAGACAAATATCCTCAATGAAGATTGGCGCTTCATTGTATATTTCTTCTGTATAATCCAAGCCATGATTGCGTTTCTTGAGGTATTTTGTGCAGAATATCTTCAGCAGAGAGCGCGCCACGATCGCAACGCCTGCGTCTGTCTATTTCTGCCAAACTCACGAAACGCTCGGAATTTCCCGTTTCCGTGGGAACTTCGGAATAAAAAGTACATATAAACACTTCTTATTTAGTAATGTAATGTTGTGTATAAATTTCAAGTCAATCCATCGACTACTTTTCGAGTTTTGCGGCCACAAACATACGGATGTTGAATTTTTATATATATAAATTTTATCATTAATATTATTGTTTTTTTTCCTTATGCCAGTCGCCTATCGGCCATAAGCCCTTGGGCAGGCACTAAAATTGGGCGGAAAATCTACCGAACATCATCTTCGTTTAAAGTGGTTTTCGAATATATTAGCTAGACCAGAACAATTTCAATATTATCCAAGTTTAAAAAAAAAAAAAAAAAAATTCTTGGTGAAACACTCATACAACTTTCTCTTACTCCTGTAAAATGACAAATTTTCTTTAAATTCAAATTTTTACATATTTGTCCGAACATAAATATAGAGATGGTAGAGGGGGGCGTTACTAATAAGGTAGAGAAGTGATTTATATTGAAGTCCAGTAGCGCGTCTCCAATAATAATTGAACCAACTCCATACAACATTTGAAATTTACGCCACAAATTCCGTACAACTATCTAAACAATTTTTTTTTTTTTTTGGAAAACACTAAAGAACTTTTCGACAAAATATATATATAAAATCACAAACCTAAAGTCACACTTCTGGTTAACCGATTTTCTTCAAAATTGGAATTCCAACAAAGCTTTTAATGTATATTAATATTATATTAATGATAGAACCATATATTCCATTGAAATGGTACTTTAGAAGAAAGTTTAACGTTATTATTTATTCCGCCAGAACTCCCGCCAAACAAACAATTTTCACGGGAAAATATAGTGCACAAAGTTTTAAAAAAATTGTTTAAAGCCGTTTTATAAGAAAATCGCGAAAAAGAGTAGGGGGGGGGGTAGGATTTCAATAACATTGCATTTCCTGTTGATGGATTTTTTACGAAACTTTCGTGTCAGATGCTGTCTAACAGAATACCAAGTTTCTGTTTTTTCGTTTTTGAGATATTTTGTTCACACACACACGGACCATTAGCAATAAAAAAAAAAAAAATTACTCTGTTGACCTAAAAGGTATGTATTTCCAACGCAAGCTCAAGTTCGAAAATTTGACCCGATCGTAGTACTTACAGGCGTAAGAAAAAGTAAAAAAAATTTTTGTTTGAAATAAAATTATTACAGAGGCCATTTCCATAATTTCTTCCCCAACAAAAACGCTCAGGATCCTTTACATACTTTGTATCAGATGGCTTTGGAATGTTCGAAAATCCGCTAACTTTTAGGATATCGTAAATTTTCAATTAATAGTTAAAAGAATTAATAAATCTGAGAGAATTTTTAGAACAACACCAATGATGAAATAAATAGCCGGATACCCCAGGCATAAATGTGTATGCTTCCTCGCGATATTCTATATAAACATAATTTAATACATTTCAAATTGGGGGGGGGGGGTTTGAAGTTGTTCGCATCCGAGATTGTTTTCACGTACCCCCAACTGGATATCCAACTAAACGAACAACTTCAATCCCGAGCGCAGCTTAGTTCTTTTATAGTGAGCCGCGCGACGCGTAGAAAAAAGAAAAAAAAAAAATTCAAATTATTTATCGATAGTTAATTTGATATTTCTTGATCATATGCCCGAGAAAGTGTTCTAGAAGAACATATACGAACAATATTACTTTTATTATCTTAAATATAATATAGTTGGTTATGATTTGTGGTTAGATAGTAGAATTGTGGTTGGTTCCGCTGGAGCTGGAAAGCATCAGAGATATTTCCCGTGATAGCCTGCTTCTTTTTTGTGGTCATCAACCGGTTTCGGGCGTTTGCCCATCATCAGTATGCGTTTGTCAAACACTGTTTGACTGGACATCAGGAACTGTTTGACAAACGCCCGAAACCGATCGCTGACCACAAAAAGAAAACAGGCTATCACGGAGAATATCTCTGAAGTTATCACAATGTTTGAGCATATTTTTTTCTATTGCTAGACAGATTATTGTGCGAAGAAATAGCCATAATCACTTGAAACACGAAGTTTTATAAAACCATGAATATGCGCAAAAGTTTATTTTACTTTTTTTGGGAGCACAATATTTTTTTTTCCATTTTGAGAACGGTATTCCATGAAGAAAGAAGGTTACTGAATACCGAAATTGGTTTCTGGTTTCGTTCAGCAAGAAAGTCTAGACGGGAGAGAATCAGAAATAATAAAAGCATTCGGTTGAATATTGATTGAATGGTAAAAGAAGATTTCGATGCTTTGGTCTTGTAAAAAGAATACAAATGGAGAGACTATCAAAGTAAAGTTGTCGAGGAGGAGATAGGATGCCATAGATTGGCGGAATAGAATGGCTCTGATCAAAGAGACATGAATTTCTGGCTTAACTTTTAGTTTGTTTTTTTTTACATGCATTTTAAACTATATTTTTATAGGCTGTGTTTTGGATGAGAGGGTACGTAACACTAACGTAAAAGGTGTTTGTAACTGCTCGGACAGCCAGGCTGCGTTGAAGGCGCTGAGTTCATGCGTCTTCACTTCCTGGTTGGTGTTAGAATGTTCAAAAAGACTGGAAGAGCTTTCTTCTCTGAAGGATGTGCTTCTAGTATGGGTGCCAGGTCACGTGGGAATTTTTGGAAATGAGCAGGTGGATAGGTTTGCCAAATTAGGCGCCTCTCTTCCTTTCATTGGTCCCGAGCCTGCTGTTGGCGTGTCTTCTGGCACATGTCGGTCAGGCTTCCAGACATGGACAGCTTCACAGCATTCATTCTTATGGAGAGCTCAGTTGGTTTTCGGCAGTCCAAAATGCTCATCGGGGGTCCGGACAAGGCCATTAGTGAGACGTTGCTGTGTTTTTCACGGAGCTCTCTCAGGCATCTGGTTGGATCTCTTCCTGGACATTGTGGTTTAAGGAGACATCTCTACATAATGGGGCTCATGCCGGATCCATTTTGTAGAGTCTGTAGACAGAGGAGGAAACACCCATCCATCTTATGACTGATTGCTTGGGTTGTGAGGAAATTAGGTTCAGGACCTTTGGTCGGAATAAGATGTCTGTGGAAGAGCTTAGGTTATTTCCGTTTAAGGTTGTCCGATTTATTCGGACTGCGGTGAATCTTAGATGGATTAGATCCGGGTCTGGATTTTTGTTGTAGACCCGGCTTGTTGTTTTTTTTGGGGTAGCTATATGGGCCCAGTGAGGCTTTGGATAGCGTAGGGTTTCCCTCCCCACAGACAAATAATAATAATAATAATAATAATATTTTTATAGGCGATGAAAAATCAAATAAAAATCAAAGACTTTACCCCGAAGCAAAATTACTATAAAATTTATAAAAACTAAAATTTTTGCAACTTACTCATTTATTCAGTTCAACATTTTAGTAACACGAAAGTGAACTATGCAAAAGTGAACAGATTTTAATTTTCTCTCGGACTACTCTATAAAAAAATATTGCGTTCATGTCAAATATTCGAAATTGAGTTTTCCCCGGAAATATCATGTTTTGAGGTCCCCAGAGTCAGAAAAAGTGGTTTCTAGAAAATGGTCTCTCTTTCTCTTTCTCACTCTACGTAAGATCAGCATAACTCAATACCGGAAAATCGCAGGAAGCATGGTATTTTATTAGAGGACGCGATAATAAGGTTTTGAACAAAAATCGGTCTACCGGTTGCACTGAACCATTTTACTGAATAGATTTTTCTGTTTTTTTTTTTTTGCAATTTTCTTTAAACATTTTATTTTATTATTAACGATGTATTCTGTGGAGAGGGGTTTACTTATTGGACTTTCCACTAAAGTGCCATCTCATTTAGTGGCACTTCTCTATCGTCTACATAATTTATTAATAAGAATTAAACGTTTGTCCAAAATTGTGAGTTTCAAGAACAAATAGATTACCGGAAATAAGACTTTTATATTATTATTATATTTCGGACGCCAATATATATTTTTTCAGTTTTCAGTTATATGTAAAATTTGTAATTACGTATTAAGCGTTTTAAATACACAATAAATCATAAAAAAAAAAAAACATGTAAATTACTGTAAGAGAATGTTTCATACTATAATTTTTTATTTTTATTAATTAAACTTAAATTTTTTATTTTATTTTTTTCTCCATAAGCAAGATAGTTTTTAAAGTTTCTATGGGTTAAAAAATATCGACTAATAATTTTGGCCACGTTTACAAAATGTTTCCAGTAACTTATATTTATTTTGTAAATGAATTTCATTAGAATTAAAATTTTAAAAAAAGAAAAGAAAAGGTTTATTGTAATTTAATACACCTGTAAGAAATTGTATATTTCAACCAATCAGTCTAATTTTTAACCTTATTTTAAAAAATGAATTTATTTAATAGTTTTTTTTTTTTTACGTCAGAAAGATTCCACTTTTGATATTAGGAATTATGTACCATAAATAAAAGGTACTAAAACAGCGCGGTGACATTTGTATAAAATTTGGCTAAATTAAAAAAACAAAAAAAAAAAATATCTAACTCTGAGCTCTTGTTTTCCTTTCTAATTTTTATTTTTATTTGTTATACAAAAGATTTATATTTATTAAAGTGGTTCCTTTTAATGTTTATTTCTTATTTATTTACTTTTGCAGTTATTAATAATTTAAAAGCAGGGGCTTTTTTTTTACAAACTAGAATACAATTATCAATTTATAAAATCTCAAATTCCTAGAATTGTCAGTCAAGTTTAATTTTATTATTTATTCATTTTTTATTATTATTATAATTAAGATTTTATTTATTTTTTTTTAAATTAAGGCGCGTCAACATCTATGGTCATTTGGGCCCTGAATCTTACAGAGTGCCCTGCCGGCCTCCGGAATGTTCTTTCATGAAAGATTTTCATATATTTTCGAATCTGAATTTTCCCTGGGGTAGCGAGTAGTCTTTATCTCTCTTTCGATAGAAGATTTTTTTTATTTAATTTTAATAAATGTATGTAAATCTGGACTCTGTTTGGATCACTGTTAATTTGTCTATTAAGTTTATTAGAAGCTCTTTTTAAAATTTACTTGGAATTAAGCTATCGACACTGGTCACATAATTGTGGCAGCAAGATGGGCTTAAAAATAAATAAAGATTACATTTCTCTATTCACTATTTTTTTGCTGATGACAAAGTAGTCATATCGCCAAAGATACAGAAGATCTCTCAGCATTTATGTGTGCCAAGATTAATTGAGGAACGCGAGAAATGGGTGTTTAAAGTAAACCCCAAAAAAGTGTGAGCATATGTCTACGACGGTGTCTCTTACCCGCACAACGGGGATGAAATAAAAACGATGGATCACTTCAAATATCTGAAATTGGATTCTGCAATTGAATGGTTCCTCAAAAAAAAAAAAAAAAATAAACAAAAGGGTAATGGAAGGACGGAAAGTTATCCAGCAAGCTGAACTTCGTTTTATGGATAATAATATATAAATAGGAAAGAAGAATTTTATGGATCGTACCATAGTGCAGAATATAATGTTTTTGGTGTTCGTTACGACCGCTGTATACAATGTTGTAAATTGGATTTTGAGGTTCGGTCATACAAAACAACTCTTTTTAAATTTCTACCGACGTTTCGGCAAATCTATTGCCTTCTTCGGGGTAAAAATGTTCAGTTAGAATTCCAGTAGTAATTAATCTAGTTTAACCTGTGACATCCCATCAACACTTGGTGATGGTATGTCACAGGTTAAACTAGAGTATGTCTAGAGATGGTATGCCACTGTATTTAAAAGCGTTCTTTTGTATGACCGAACCTCAAACTCCAATTTACAACACACAATATAATGCTTTATGGAAGCGAAACATAGACCCTTGGCTCACAAGAAACAAGGAAGCTACTTTCCACGGAAATGGATTTCTGGCGTCGGTCGGCGAGTCTAGACGGGAGATATGTAGTCAGAAATGAAGCTATTCGATAAATAATGGACACCAAATGACTGTATTGCAATGCATGGCTGATTACGTTGATACGGACAAATAAAGACAAATGCAGGATGAAAGATTGCCAAAGATAATTTTGGAGTTAAAACTGTTAAAACGTTCGCCCTTATATAAGCGATCAATACTTAGTAGAACTAGTGAAAAAATAGACTGAGTAGTTCAGCCATATCCGCCTTACAGCGTGGATCTAGCAAACAGATTTTGTTTTGTGTGGCTCCTTCAAACTGGGTCATTATGTCGAATTTCAAAGCACTGATGAAGTTGTGAAAACATTACAATTACTCTTAAACAATTTGTTCAAGCAGACTTCAAGACAAAGAATGTTTGATTGTAAACATAAGAAAACGAATAGAAAGGGGGACAAGTAAATAAATATATTAGGGGATTATGTCGACAAATCTGGTGTGGAACATTTGCCGACTTTCTCTTACTGTAATAGCTGATAACTCTTACTGTACTGTAATAGCTGATAACTCTTACTGTACTGTAATAGCTGATAACTCTTACTGTACTGTAATAGCTGATAACTCTTACTGTACTGTAATAGCTGATAACTTTTACTGTACTGTAATAGCTGATAACCTTTTTCAAACTGGTAATTTTCTTACTAAATGCTTAGTAATCTTCAATATTTTTTGAGGGAACACCAGCCAACATTCAGCTCTACTGAACCTCTCTTAAATCTGTGGAGAAAAATGTTTCAAACAAAAATGATAGGCGCTTGTCTGTATAGTTAATAATCCCAAGTTTAATTAAGCTTATTGGTATTGTGGAGAAAATCGCGAAAAACTGAGAAAAAAAAAAATCTTCATTACTGTCGTACTTCCGGTCAACTGATTTTCTTCAAAATTCAGAATTTTTGGCGATATATTTCATTCTAATTAATATTATAAATGTGACAGAGTCGTATATAAGTTGAAAAGTATAACCTCCACCCTCCCCAAAAATCTCCATAAATGAATTTATTCAGAAACCAGTTTAATGGTAGGTTAATGGTTAGTATTAACAAGTTTAATAAAACTCGTTGGTGTCTTTATGGTGAAAGCCAAAATGATATAATAAACTGAAATAAAACATTAGAGATAAACATAACCCCACCCCACTCCTTAACTCCTTTTAAATGTACCGGAAAAAATGTTTAAATTAAGGAGTTTTAGTTCTGTTATATGTGTAGTTAATATATATGATGTAACAAATGTCTTTGCATTTTTCACCTTACAATTCAAAAACGGTTTGTTTACTCAGCTACTAACCTTACTCCTCGAAATATAGGCCATCATTTTCTACAAGTTGAACCCATCTATGAGTCAACGATTCCACATGTCCTAGAGCTATCTTTACAGGCAAAAAACTCCAAACATCCCCTTTTCACCTCCTTTGTAATTGTAAATTTTTTACCATATAAAAAGTAGGCCATGGAGCAGAAGAAAAGGTAATCAGAGGGTGGACAAATCTGGGTTATAAACTGTGGGAGGGAGGAGCTCCTTCAATTACTGAGAATGTTTGACCGTCTGCGGTTGTAGTGGAAGGACAAAATCGAAAAATAATAGTTTAAAGTTTCTGAATATTTTATAGTATCCAAAATTGTATTTTTGTTAATATTTTATAATTATTTTAGTTCGGTGAATTTACCTTCAAAAAGTGTGTATTTTAGAACCAGGTATATTAAATCTGGTCATTGCTATTAAGAAAACAAAGACACTAAATTCCGTTAGGGCAACCTTTTGTATAAGTGAATTCCCCCGCGAGAGAGAGAGCAATTCCAAAGAAGAGAGCCATCAGCTTTAAAAGAGCAAAGAATAGGGATAGTCTAAACTCAACCTTCAAAGAGGACACTTCAGGAATTGCTCTCTAAATATCTATGCCAGTTATAAATTAAATAAGTTTATAAACCAAATAAGTTGTTATTATTTTAACAGAATATATTTATTTATAAAACAGTAGTGTGTTCTTAATGACTCTTAATTCTTATAATCTATCTCAAACAAACACCCAAGCCCTTTTCGCTAAAACGCTACGCCACAAGCTACCTACACACACATCCACACCATTACATGACATTGGTGCCAGCTGTTTGGGATATTTTCAACGAGAATCCACAATTTACAAGTACGTAAAAATTTTAATTTCATAATTAAACAAATTATCCATCAGATAATTTGATTGTTTTTTAAATTACTTTCTCAGCGGAAATATCTTCAATATTTCCCATTATTGAATTTTCTAGTGAATTTCATTTTTAAATTTTTGTAATTGTGCCACTTGTACCTCAATCCCTTTCGAATTTTGAATTTATGAGTGTACTTAATAGATCCCAAATTATAAAGATATTAAGCGATAATAACCTTTCTGTTGGAGGCAATTTACTCCAATTACGTAGACGTCTTGAAAAATATAATCTTTCCCCAAGCAATTCGTTCACTGACAAAATGTATAAGATTAATGGACAAGACATGGGCATCGACGCTGCTGTAGAATATTTACTTGCGCAGCAACAATTAGCAAATCCTCCAATTAATAATCAACCTAGTCCCTTAAGGAATTTGCAATTAATCAATAGCTTACCTACCTTCGATGGCGAAAATTCAGCCAAAGTTTCAGATTTCCTTGACCAAATTAGCCATTGTGCTAGTCTTTCTGGCTGGGACGACGCTGCTAAATTAGAAATATTAGCACTTAGGCTCTCAGGTTCTGCAAAAATATTTTATGACACCCAGAAAGCGGAATTACAACGCCAGGGTACAAATATAACGTATCCTCTAATTTCTGAGCGACTTCTAGCCCGATTTCGTAAGGAGAAAACACCCCTAGTCCTCTTACAACAGATGACTAATATTCAGTCCTTGCCCACTGAGTCTCCTGAAACATTCGCGGATAGGATTAGACATATCCAATCCGCCATTCATTTAAAAGCTCAAGCTAACCCACTCGAGGCCTTACAAACAATATTAGATAAACTGGCCACTGATGCATTCCTGAAGTCACTTCCTCAACCGCTTCGTAATGAGATGCGAACGAAGCTTCCTCAAAAATTAGATGAAGCACTTTCCTATGCCAATGCCCTAAAAGAAGTTCAGGCTTCTGAATCAAACCCTACAGTTTTCGCTGTTACTGCGAAAAATTCCAATTCTCGTACACCCCCATCTCCTTGTCGTTACTGTGGACAAATGCATTTCCACAGAGAATGCCCGCATCGTAATAAAAGTCAAAAGCCACAATTAAAACCAACTTCCACTTGTAGAGTATTTAATGTAATAAAGAACAGACCTTGTCGCCATTGTTCCGGTCCACATTTTGACGTGGACTGCACCAACAAATTCAGACCAAAACCTCGTACTAACTTTGGCAAAATGCCTAAGAAATTTAATATTCCTCAAAACCTTAATCACAGAGCAAATAGTAATAATCGCTATAATAATAATAATAATAATCAATATTATAGTAATAATCATAGTCCTCGAATTAATTCAAACAATTCGCGATTTAACCCTTATTCAGATAGACCCCAGTATAGTGATAATAATAATAATGGTAGCAATAACCTCCAAAATAGGCCCGCTTGCCAATTTTGTTCTAAATTTGGACATACGGCTCGAACATGTTTCCAGATACAGCCAAAAAACGGTTAAGCCCACAGCCGCTCTCACGAACGGCTGATGTTATGACCTTGGCTCTCATACCTGCTTTCACCAATTCTGATAATTTGTTAGTAAATTTAAGAATTGGCAACAAATTTATTCGTGCCCTTGTAGACACTGGAGCTAGTCACAGCCTAGTGGATTCCAGTTTTTGTAGAAATAAGAACCTTCAGCATTCCAACATTATTTTAAAATCTCTGACTAACCAAGTAATACCTAATTATGGCATCACGTCCCTTCGTTTGCATGCGGACAATGTCGAAAATTCCAATTTTTCTGGCGAATTCATAGTTTCGCAATTAAAAGGCAATTTCCGATTAATACTAGGTAGAGATGTCCTTTCATTAAATAGGGCAATTATCAATTTGCGCACACGTACACTAACACTCAATAAATTCAACATTCCATTTTCAAATAGTGCTCAAACGCACCAAATCAATTCGATTCAACAGCTACCCTTACCCAAAACCCTGCAGCTTCGCCACAAAATTATAGTGCCACCTCGCGCACACATAATACAAACACATACACTATATACAAAAATTCCTCTCGACACACAAATTCTGCTTACACAACACAATTCCTTACCTACGGGTCTCTATATGCCCAATTCTATCGTACATATTGCTAACAACACATGCACCATCAACCTTATAAACACTACCTCACACGAAATTGCTATTCAAAAACACTTTCCAATCGCTCATATCGAATACGATTTTGAAACAGACTTACAGACTCACACCATTACATTACACGGTCTTGCGTTGTCTTGTTGAAGGAGTTTAACTCAAGAGAGATATTTTACAAGCAAAACAGAGTGTACGCTTTCTAGCTGGGTAGAGTAGAGTTCCGGATGTAATCGCACGACCGTCAGAACTAGCTCAAAATGAATGACGCCTCCCCTCGTACATTCACCACACATGCAGCATCATTTTTTTCTCCGCTGTTGAAATAAACCCACTTTTCATTGCAAGTAATAATTCGTTTGATGAAACGAAAATCATTCGGGTTTTGAAGAAGCGTTTTACAGACTTCAACTCGGCGTGCGGCCTTGGGGGCGTAAATTGATGTGGATGATTCGGCAGCTTCTGGGAACTGGCGGCTGTTTACAGATGGTTGAGTGGGACACGCCTAATTCACCTGAAAATTTTCTGGTGCTTTGCAAGAAAATCCATCTCTACAGCTATTGCCAGAAGTGCTTAGTCTAAGGAGAGAGGAGGTCCTGGATGAAGCTTGCTTTCTAAGCTCAATTCACCCTCTAAATTTTTTGAACCAGATCTGTGCAGCCAGTGAACTATACCGTGAGAATCTTTCCTCTTACCTCATTAACTTCGGAAGCTGCATTTATGGTTGTAGCCTTATTGTAGTGCAGCAAAATCGCTTAAATTTCTAGACTGAACTAAGTCATTTCGCTCACAAGTTGCATAGATCTTTCCACAGGCGATACAAGCGTAAACTGAAAGTAAAAAGGATACCTAATAAGAAATTTTTGGTACTTACAGGATTAAGAGAAAAAAAAATTAAACTGTAAGGTATCTGTTGTATGGCAGTTGCATCATGGGTATAATACGTTCTTTTTTTGTCTCATTATATAAAATAATGTTTCGTGTCAAAGTGTATCCAAGATTAGAAAAAAGATGAGTACGCAATGGATAGCTTATGGATGAGTACGCAATGGATGGCTTATGGATGAATACGCAATGCTGGACAAACTGAAACTCTATCTGTCTTTTCCTTATTTCTGATGGTATCGGATATTTTTCTCCAATCACAAAGTGTCTGGTTCATTAAGTTTGTGTATAGTTGTTGATTTTCATTTGTCAAGTGTCTGTTACTTTATACTGTAATCTAGTACTAGTGCAATCACTAGTTCTGTGTAACAGGAACTTTTTCTTGCCAAACTAGAATTCTCCTCTCTGGATAAATCTGACTCTTACCATAGAGGAAAGAGCTTCAGGATACTGTATATTTGCGTTTGATTTTCTCAATATTTGCTGATCTAAAGGCAATAAATATTATTACTTTTATACTTTATTTTTTTTATACTTTTATTAATTTTATTATTAAGTTATACTTTTTTTTCTTTCGTAGACTTACTGAGATAATTAAATTTCTCCTAAACAGCCAATCACATTTTCGATAAGTTTGGGAAGCATTGTTTTAAATGACCGATTGTATTTCCCGCCCTTGAATTTCAGCGCTAATCGATTTTTAAGGGACTAATCGATAAAAGATAAATCCTAATAGAAGCCATGAAAAAAAGTTCTTAGTTTCAGAAGTGCAATCTGAGAGACTATGTCGGGAGAAAGTGGGAGAATACTGGATAATACTAACAAACTGAAGATGACTGATGTTGACGTTTTTATTAACTTCATCAAACACAGCTATGTGAGATGAAAGAGGTGATCATGTGCTTGTTATTTTTATGTCCACATTATAAAAACACGATAACCTTTACTTTTTAAATAAATTTTATAAGCCAATTACGAATTAACTTGATATAAAATACTTTCCTATTATATAAATTAAAGTATACATAAATATTATCTATTATTTAATAATAATAATAATAATAATAATAATAATAAATGTCTTTATTGAATAAGCAAAATATACAAATGAAAATAAAAATACACTAACTGGCAGACTATTCTCATGGTCCATAGGACCGTCTGAGGAGTTGCTACGTAATTACAACATTTTTATATATAATTAAAATTACTTATTTTTCATGATGAGAAATAAAATAATTGACATTAAATAAACAACAATAATGATACTAAAATACATAAGCAAAACAGAAAAAGAAGAAAGAGAATATTAAATGAAAAAAGAAAAAAAGGAATAGAATTTTGGAAAAAGTAAAAATCAAATACTTGTTTACAAATTATATTCTTTCACTTCAGGCTCTATATTACCTACTAAGAATAAACAGAACAAGTAATACTTCATTTAATAAATTTTAATTATCGCATAAGATCCTCTATTGCTATTTAAAAATTAAATTCGGAAACCAAAAAATATCTGTATTGCCATGCCTGTTTGCAAAATTTAATTAAGCCACCCCAGTCTTTTCCATTTGCATAATCTTTAAACTCCTCTCTATCTAATTGTGCTTTATTCAGATACAATAATCTAAATTCATTTAGAATTGGACAGGTAGCTATAAAATGGAAGATATCTTCATCTTCTCTAGTATTGCAGAGAGAGCACATTTTTATCTCCTTATCAAAACAATACTTATTCAGGTATAGTAATTCCCCACGTATCTTAAATATCCAACTTATTGACTGTCTATCTAAGTTACTGTAGATATAATTATTAAAGTTAAATTCTTTGTACCATGTGTGATATTTGCTGTTTAACGACAGATTTATATATCTATTAGAAAGGTTTTCTTTAATAACAGCTATAACATCTATTATTTTAATTTGTCTATTAATTAATCTGTCTAACGGAATTCCATATTTATCACAAATATTTCTCCATTCACAGAACCAGAATAACTTTTGATGGATTACTTCTTTAACTACAATATGGGGATACCTGTTGGGAGCAGGTCCAAACACCTATAAATATATTTTAAGTGTAAGGAAAGTGTAAACATATTATCTATTATTTAATTGTATATATTATTATCATTTTATTATTATAATATTTAAAAAAAACTCAGTTTATCAGTTTACTTATCAAATTCTTTCGTTTTTTTTTTTTAAATGTTATAAAAATGAAATAACTGGATATAATGTTAGGGAATTTTATTTTTCAAATGTTACTGCTAACTAAATAATAAAGTTGAAGTATTTTATGTTACTATAAAATGATAGATTTTGTTTTAGATTACAACAAAAATGCAATGATTAATTTATGTTTAATTCTAAAGCTATTTAACCCAAATCTCTAAATATTAACTTTTTTTTAGTTAAAAAAAAAAAGACTATAACAATTCACTCCACTTTTTTTTAACAAGTTGCAAATTTTTAATTGTTTTCTTTATCATTATAATAAAATATATTTTTCAACTAATAACTAATAACGGAAGTATATGTTTTAAGAGAGTACCTGAGAACAAAAAAGAATTTTTAGTTTTTTGAATTGGTATGCATGTATGTGTAATCTGTTTTATATATCTTTAATGTGGTATTTGCGGGCGTGTGTTTATATAAACGGCATAATTCTAAAAAGAAAATTGCAGAAAGTTTAAATTTAATATTTCATTTTTCTATCATGGGACCTGAAAATAAGATTTCTATTAAATTCGAAAAGTAGGTATCACTTTTCTGAATGAATTTTCAGTTTTTTTCCCCGATTTTATCGAAAATGGTTATTTTCTTAAAACTTGATATACTGTTACCTACAATATAATTGATGTATAAACTTTTATATCAAACATTTTTTTTTTCGAGTAAATTTATTTCAGTGCAGTTTTTTTGGGGTCGATCATTGTGACGTTTTGATTTTTTATAATGTGCCGTTTCTTATTTAGTGCCGTTAGTCCATCACTATGTTATTAATAATCAAGTTTTTTGCAAAAAATTACAAGACTGAAGAAAATTGGTCAACCGGAAATATCACTTTACTTTAAGACTCTATCGATCTCCTTTAAACCTGGTATGCCAATTACAAATGTTCAGACCTACAACTTTTATTTGCAACCTTTCTTCTTCTTCTTCGTTATCTGTTCCTTTCTATGCTTAAGGTAGGGTGTAAAGCTTCCGCCTACAGGCTTGTACCATTCGCTCCTATCTCGCACTACCTTTCGTAATTTTTTCCACGTCATATTTTTTCTGGAAACGGCATCATAGCTCTGAGCTCCCATTTCCTCCTCGGCTTATCTCTTTCCCTCCATCTCGCAGCCTAGCTGTCCTGGCCTTTGTGGAGAGTTCAAACGCAGCAGGTGCCCCCCATACTATCCATCTTAATCTATATTTCTCTTCTTTCACCTCCTCGGCTGAGTTCATATTTATACTGGCTCTTATTGTGGTGTACCTAACTCTATCACGCCTGGTTTTCCCCTCCTTCATTCTCAGATACCTCACTTCATGTACCTGTATCTGGTATTTAAGCTTCTTCATAAAGATCCTGAATTCCGATGAGAACTTGAGGACAGAAATCTTTAAATACTTTGACACTTCTGTTCGGTTTAGGAAGACCTTTCTTTACAGAGTTTTACATTCTTGCAGCAAAATTAATCCGTTTTCTAATCTCTACAGCTATGAAGACGTCCACGCTTAGATGAGTCCCGAGATATTTAAAGCTCGTTACCTGCTCCAATCTTTTAATACTGCTTGGCTTCTACCCGATCTTCTTTATCTTGATCTTCTCTATATTTATTATAAAAAAAAAAATAAATAAAAATAAACAAATACTTTATTGTTTAAAAAGATTACACTCTTGTAGCAATGGAGCTGGCTCAGATACACGTTTATAATAATAACTCTGTTATTATACTTCTTTTCTTAATAAATTTGAGGCTTCAGAAAACTATATATATATTATTTACCTGTAGAAAAAAAAGTAGTTATCTTTACCCAAATATCGTTTTAATTATTTTTGTCTCAAAAATTATAAAGTGAGCGTTCAGGTAGGAAGTGTTCCAGAAGTATCTGAATGTGACAGAAATCCAGGATGTACATAACATGTCCGGATGAAAGCTATATTTGGCACTTTCAGAAGATGCCAATTTAGTTTGAGGAATTGCAGGAATTTGTATAATTATTAAGATAGAACTCCCCTCTACCGAAATTTCCAATATGTCAAATATCTAGACTAAGGCAATGATTTCTATAACTTCTCTATATTTATCTTCACAATTCTTCCTCGGCCACAACCACGTCAAATGAGAATATATAATGCCAAAAGAGAATATACTTATAATGGAGAGGGTGAGATTTGAGGTTTTAAAAACTTTTTTACCGAGGAAATTGCATATTATAGTAGTTTGTGGGTGGAAGTTACGGACGATAAATTCCATTTAGTATAGCGTTCAGTTCCACCACCTATATGTTGAAATCATCTTCATTGAACAATATTATTCAGTAATAAGTTTCGAATCTTTAAGAAAATTGCCAATTAATTCTGTGAGTATTTCACATCACATTTTTCAAGGACGGGGAACCTTATTCGAGTGTTCTGCAAACTCCTAAGGTGGCGTTATTATCCTTATCATATTTTAAGCAACCAGCAAAAACTAAATATGCTAGTTTATTTCATTTATTAATTAATGTATATGTTACCGGCAAAGTATGAAATCAGGCTGTGTACAATGTTGATGAACCAGGCAAAGTTACCTTCCCTTTAATCGCCCTGTAGAGCGATTACATCATTTTCGTGTGGTTATGTGTTCAGATTGAAATATCAAGCATTTTTGTGTACCCTATCTGTATAATTTTTTCAAAATATATATGATTCTGACCAAACACATTTTCGTAAATGGTAAAATTTCCATCATCTGTCCTTCTTTAAGCTTCATAAACTCCCAGGTAATAAGCAGTCAATGTAGATTGCAAAAATTCTCCCTCTTCCCCCAGCACGCTGATAGGCGAAGCCTCGCGTGGATTGCATAGCGAAGCGACCACAGAATGGCTTGGAAGCGACAGAGCGATGTTGTCTCTCCCCTCTGCTTGAGAATCTTGTATGAAGGTTTCATAAATATACAGCGCATCGAATCCGTCCTCTCGATGTTTTATCACTTGTCTAGTGTAGGAGTAATTCATTTTAATATACTTATGAGATCTTAAATATACCTATGAGCGAAGGAAAAAAAAACAACAAAGCTAGTGACCACCTACAGAGGGACTTCATGTGGCATAGTATGTTTTTACATCAAATTTTTATCCTTCAGCGGAATCGAGAATGGTCAGAGACTGTGGAACAATCCTCGGAGCGGTTTGTTTTGGGTCCCCTTGATTCTCCCTCGATTGCTTCCACTTACATGGCTGCAGCAGCAGTCTGTCCATGGAGAGGACGTGCGGCCGAATGGGCAAGACGAATGAAGGTAGAGAAGAGTAACAAATACGCGAGGGGATAAAAAAATAAGCCAGTTCAAGTAAAATTATGTTAATGGAAATGAAGTAGCAAATGTAACTTATTTTCTTATTGAAAAAAAAAACTAACAAAACTTAAATCCTCTAAATGAGCACCACCAAGTAGTTGCATTGAGTAATATTATTTATATAAATGAATTTATAGATCTTGAAGGAAAATATAATGTGATAACTGATTGCTAATAATATCACTGCAAAAGGCCACAGGTAGTAGTATTCCTTCGGTAAAATTTAGCAGGAATAACTAGGCCATAATTATATATGGCTATAAATAGATATAGTTTAAGTCTTTCCATACTTTGCCTAAGTCGACGTACACATTCTATAGAAAGCGTAGGCAATCTATACAATACCTAGCCCAAGTATGAAGTAAAAAAGGATCATTCTTACTTTGCCTAAATAGCTAGATAATGTATGAAATGTCTAGGCGTTTTATTCAGTACCTGAATATCGTACTTTGCCGGTAACATATACAATATCTTATGTAAAAATTCTCCGAGTATAAGTTAATATACCTAATTAAAAAGAAAGAAGAAAATTAATTTACTTAAATATCGATATATCTAGTTTCAGGTAGATTAGTTCCACAGTCTGTTCTCACTTTAATCAAATAAAACTTTTAGGGATAAAAGTAGTACAAAAAAAGAGAACTAGAAGGGAGAAACTAAAATAAAACTTAATATCGGAATAGTTTCAACAGGCTTCTTACTCCAATGGAGCCTCTTATCTCTCTTCTCTTCATATAAAAAAGATATCCCCCCTCCCCATTATATACAAAATAGAATAAAATATACTTTCTGGTATGCAGTTTGATGATGTTGAAACAGTTTGGGTTTCTTCCACAGGATATCTGTATAATAAGATGAAGCCTTTTATTTGTATACCTTTTTAGAAGATTTTTTTTTTTGTTTATTTATTCGTTTTTTACAGTTTGGAATAAGCTACACAGAACATGGTTGCATGTATCGATCTTTCTATTGGCAGTATTAATTTTGTTTTGCTTTTCTCTAAATCAAATTTTATTTGACAATCATTAAGTGCTTTCCACATTAAAAAAAAGTAATAATAGACAAGAAAATATTAAAAATCTAACGTGAAGCACATGACATTCTTTTATTTCTAATTAATTCTAAATTTAGTAAGGAAATAAGAGGAAATAATTATTGTAATCAGGTCAAATTTTCGATATCCAGATATTACCGGAAATACACGTTTTGAGGCCCCTTATGGGAAAGAAATTTATTTACAGCACGCACCGTAATACATATATTACATACATTTAATATAACTTCAGATATACAAAATTTAATAATAATAAAGTATATGTGTGTGTTTGTATGTACGTATATAAACCGCATAGCTCAAAAATAGAAAAATCGCAGAAAGTTCCAACTTGATATTCAGTTTAGGTATCACCATGGAATCCGACAGTAAGTTGTCTGTCAAAATTCCTTAACCGGAAGTGCCAATTTACAGAATGATTTTTTTTCGTTTTTTTTTTTTACGATTTCCTTTAAACAAGCTATATCAACTACACATACAAAAGAGCTACAACTTTTATTTGAAACGTTTTTCTAGGAAATTTTATTTTCCGGCCTCTTTGGGTAGAGAGGTAGAGTTAGGTTTTCCTCTAAAGTGCCATTTCAGTTTATTACACAATTCTACCATAGAAATAGTATTAATTAGAATTAAATATGTTGTTGAAATCCCGAGTTTGGAGAAAATCGAATGACCGGAAGTGCGTTTCTCTGGAAAGTAGTTTTCTGCTATTTTCTTTAAAACGGATGGAGCTACTTACTTTTATTTGTAACATTTCTCCGGATAAAGTTATTTAAGGGGGGCTTTTGGTAGGAGAGGGAGGGTTATGTTTTCCTCTAAAACGCTATCTTAGTTGATTATACAATTCTACCATCTAAGCAGAATTATTTAGTAATTTTTAATGGATTGCCGAAATTCCGAGTTTCAAGAAAATTAGTAAACCGGAAGTGCGGTTATACTGAAGTTTTCTCAGTTTTTGCGATTTTCTCCATAAAAACATTGACGAATTTCATTCAATTTGTTATTTTAACTATAAAATTTATCAGTTACAATTTTATAAACTGCAGTAAGAAAAAGTTGTGTGAGTGTTTCACACCAGGTTTTTTTTTCTTCTTTTAATTTCCAATTTTAAATAAAAGTAAACTTGCCTTTTAGGTAGCGGAGAACCGTACATTAGTTTAAGGATTAGGTAGTGAATGTGACTGCCTTGCAGACCGCATGACAGCTCTGCCGTCTAGTCCTGGAATAGTAAAATACATTTTTCCATCAGGAAGGTTCTAATGAATGTAATAGTTTATATTTGTGCTGCTAGCATGCCAAGTTTAAAGAAATTTGTAAGAGCCGTTTTTGGATAAAATTCCAAAACCGCTTAACTGACTTTCTTTTATTTAGGAATTTTAGCAATGCTTCTAATGAACTTGAATGATATTTTGGTGTTTGAATAGATTGCAATGAAACGGTTGTAATGTTTGATTGACCTGGCCATAAAAATCATGGTAGGAATTTTACTTGTATACTGAGCGGCCTTATATGTGCACTCTAAGTCAAAACCACAAAGCCTGCGCAAATTTAAATTTAAACAAACTGACAGATGCACAATACCCCTATAAAATAATTTTTTTTCAGAAAAATGTTTCAAATAAAAGTGATAGGTATTTATGTATGTAATTTGTTAATTAAGATAATTAATGGAAACGTGGGCGGAGAAACTCAGTAGTGAAACTCCGATTTACTCAATAAGTAGATCACGAAGCCACTGACATTTTAGTCTTCGTATAGAATTTATGGATTAGTGAGGGATGCAAGTTCACGGACAAGAGGATTGACATAGAGAATAAACTGTTATGAAATTTGTTGTAAAGGAATATGATTTCTTGACGGACGTGTGGCATATTTAGATCTGTATGGATTGTATGATTGGAGACAAAGAAAGGAGCTGAAACGATTTTGCGGAGGATTTGGATACGATTATATTTAGATCGTTTGGTTGAAACCCATAGTTCTGCGCTGTAAGCCCAAATTGGTTTAAATATGACTTTGTAGATTAGAAGTTTGTTAGTAAGTGTTAGGTTAGATCGTTTGACAAAGTAATCACATCAGCATTTTGTAGTGTTGAAGTAGTGCCTCTTGTTTGAGTGTTGTATGTGGATTCCAGTGAGGCGTCGTTTCAAGTATAGTCCTAAGTAGCGAACTTTTTGTACTGGGGGTAAGGTGACACTGTCGTAATAAAATAGAGCAATAGTGAGTCGTCGGAGAGTGAAAGAAATGGTTTTGCTCTTTCCAGCACTGATTTTGATTCCCCATTTGTTGAACCATTTTTTGAAGTGAATTCAGATGAACTTGTAGATTGCGAGTTGCTATTACGGGATCTTTATGCGTAACAAGAAAGGCGGTATCATCAGCGAATGTATAGAGAGTGGCGGTATGTGGCATAGTTGGTATATCAGCTGTATAAATGGAGTAAAGGACGGATCCTAGTATACTTCCATGGGAACACCAGCAGATATAGGATGGAAATTGGAGAAGGATGATTTATAGCTGACCTGAAGTAGCGCTAGTCAGGTAGGATTTTTGTACTAAGCTTGTGGTAGGAAACCTCTCAGCTGCTACAAGCCCGGATGCCAGACACGATCGAATGCTTACGCGACATCCAAGAAGGCTGCCGCGCAATTAAAATGATTTAAATTAAAATTAAGTGATATATAAAATCATACTCTGCCACGTTCATCATATTTATCAAATTTATTTGTTAAAAAAAAAAAAATAAAACATTATTTATTTATTTAAAAAACAACCAAACTGCACACAAAACCACAATTTAGCTTATACAGATGATAGATTACAATAGCTTAGCACAAAAACTAAGCAGCCTAATGTTAGATATGTAGATGGAGCGTAGTCAGTAGGACAAATCTACGGTCACCTAGCAGATCTACTGAGGATTGCTCCCTTGGAAGTCTATGTCCATACTTGTACGTAGTTGTTTGTAATAGTATGGAAGTGTGTGTGCGAAAACTTTTTGGAAAAATCGGGACAAAAAGTAGCACAGATACATGTGCAAGCTATCGGGCTCCAATGTGTATTGGAGTGTAGTGTTCTTGTATTTAGCCTGGGCTACTACCACATTGTGAAGATTCCTGAAGAAGAACTTAAATGCTCTTCTCCTTTGGTAACTTCAACAGTACAATAGAATGGATTGTTCTTGAACAAGTAAATAATTTAAAAAGAGAGTTAAAAGTTTCGTAATTATTACTTACTTGGTCTAAATATTTACTTTTTATTTATTCATTTTTAACCACGCAATATATTAATCTGGAATTTTTAAAAACAAGAAATGTCTTATCAATTATTTTTATTTGGAAAAAATAAACAAATGACGTCTAATATGTCTAATATTCTGCATTCTTGAAGACAAAAAAAAAATTAAAAGTATTTAAAACCCCTATTAATTTATTTATTTATTTTAATATAAAAAAAATATCCTTGACTACCTAAATATTGTGAATTCAAGAATATAAGATTTCATGGGAATTAAAAATGTCTCATTTTTTTCCTTTTTTAATTATTATTAAAAGGTCAAATAAAAAATATTATTGAAATTAAACATGAACATTCTTATTACAACAACATAGTTGATAGTAATACTAAAAGAAAAGAAAATTTTGGTGCGTACACTCATATTCTGGTGCGCGGTTCATTCACACTCTTATCGCATTTTATTTCACTATATTATTAGCGTTAGTGTCTGTTATCTCTATGTTACACGGAAATCGCAGTCGTTTTCGAGAAAAATCCAAAATGCTCAAAGACGTTATTCTGTAAAATCGTACTTCCGGTTAACTGATTTTCTTCAAATTTGAAATTCTCTCCATGCGTCTTATTGAATTCTATTAATAGTATTTATTTCACATGAAGTTATTTAGTTCACTTTTTCATTTGTGCTAAATTAACCTAAGCTTGAATTTCGGGAGTTCGCCCATCATCAACTGTATTTGCACTGTGTAAGTATATTGTTATTGTACTGTTTGACAAAAACTTCCTGATCATAGGCGAACGTCCGAAACCGGTTGATGACCATAAAAGAAGCAGGCTATCACGGAATAGCTTTGCGGAACCAACCACAACAACTAAACTTATAAATGATATTTTTAAGGGATGCGAAATCTACCCTCATATTAATTTCTCTGAGCATACTCTTCCAGCTCGCAGAACTTCTGTAAAATCTATTTTCACGGAGAAAAATTTTAAACGTAGGTCTTTGTATTGATAATTAAGTTTAATGAAACCGGAAGTTTTTTTATGGAGATAATCGCAAAAAAATGAAAAACTGTTCAATAAAGTCATACTCCGATCAACTGATATTCATAAAAATTTGGAATTTTGGTAACAAATTCGATTGTAATTAATATTATAATTAAAAAATTAAAATGGCACTTAAAAGGAAACATAACCTCCACTTTCCCCCCAAAACCCCTTTAAATGAATTTACTCGGGAAACTAATTAAAAAAAAATCTGGTGTGAAACACTCCACAACTTTCTCTTACTTCTGTTCTCAAAATTATAATTGACAAATTTTATGGTTTGTGTATCAAATTTAACGAAATGCGTCGAAAACTGAAAAAAAAAACTGTTCAGTAAAAGCGCACTTCCGGTTTACTAATTTCCTTGAAACTCCGACTTTTGGCCATCTATTTATTTCTAATTAATTTTGTTTGGATGATAGAATTGTATAATCAACTAGATAACACTTAAGAGAAAAAACATAACCCCACCCCCCTCCCCTAAAAGTGCCCTTAAATGAATTTCCAGAGAAAAGTTTTAAAATAAAAGTTGTAGATCTTTACATGTTTAGTCGACCATTTTTGATAAAATTGTGAAAAAGAGAATAAATCATTTAGTAAAGTGGTCAAGTAACGCACTTCCGATTATCCGATTTTTTCAAACTCAGAATTTCAACAACATTTTAATTCTAATTAACATTATTTAGTTGTCAGAATTGTCTAATAAACTGAAATAGCAGTTTACATGTAAACCTAACCCCACACCTCCACTAAAAGTGTCCTTAAATGCATTTTTCCGGTGAAATGTTTCAAATAAAAGTTGTAGCATTTTGTATGTGTGGTTGATGTGCCAAGTTTAAAGAAAATTGTCGGAGCCATTATTGAGAAAATTGCAAAAAAGTAAAAAATCCAACTGGTAAAGTGGTACTTCCGGCTGAGGAATTTTGACAGATAACGTTCCGAAACGGAAAATCAAGTTTCAACTTTCTATGGTTTTTCGTTTTTGAGCTATGCTCTTCAAATATATACACACACAAACCATATGCTAAAAACAACTTTTTTGGACTCAGAGGACCTCAAAACGCATATTTCCGGTGAAAACTCGATATCAAAAATTTGACACGATTACAATACTTCCTCTTACTAGGAGTAAGAGAAAGTAAAAAAAAAAAAATATGTCTCGGAAAGTATGGTTAAGTAGAACAACTTTAATAAAAAATTTTTGGTGTCTTTAGGGAGAAAGTCGCAAAAAACACTTCCGGTAAAATAATTTTCTTCAAACTCGGAATTTTGCATCTCACATTTCATTGTAATTAATATGATATGGATAACAGAATGATATAATTAATTTGAAATAACACCTTAGGAAAACATAAACCACATCCGTTCTTAAAACACCCCTTAAATGAATTTTCCTGGAGAAAAGTTGCAAATAAAAGTTATAGCTCTTTATAACTATATGTATAGTTAATATGCCAAGTTTAAAGAAAATCGTTCGAACCATTTTTTGAAAAAAATCGAAAAAAAAAACTGAAAAATCCATTCAGCAAAGCATTACTTCCGGTTAACCGATTTTGTACAAAACCTTATTGTCGGTTACCGCAGCCAGCACTTAAACTAAGTATCAAGTTTGAATTTTCCATTTTGGAGTTATGCTAATCTCACACACTGACACACTGTCTGAGAGACAGCCACACACACACACCAATTTCTAATAACCAACCACTCAGGGACTTGAAAACGTATATTATTCGATGAAAACTTGATATCGAAAATTTGACACGTATTACTTTCTCTTACTAGCAGTTAAGGAAAGTAAAAAAAAAAAGAGTAGAAAATTATAGCTACATACAATATAACTTCAACATGCAACAATTAATAAAATCATATCTAGACAAGCTACAAAGTAATTATTAATATATTAAGAAGATTCTAGGCAGAATTGCCAATAAATTGTAACAAAATAAAGACTATAATTAATGTGCCATAGGTACTACGGAAAGGAAACGTGCAAATGTAAAATATACCTAAATAACTGTCTTGAATGTATGTCTCTGTGTGTCTGTAAGTGAGTGTGTGTCAGAGAGAGAGAGAAAGAGATTGCGCCTATTCACACAGATTTATTGATTGTTAAAAAACAAATTCCCTGGCTTTCCTGTAACTAAATAGCTGTGATGTTCTCAAGTTACACACGCACACCGTTTCCAACCGAACAGGCATCCATTTTCTTCCTTGGATAGCTTCTTTTTTAAAATCTATATTCTAATTCACCTTCAACAAAACAATGAGAATAAGTCATGTTGAAAAAGAAAGGATTTAGAAATTCATATAATAATTACAGGGTGTAGTATTTGTAGGGGAGAGGTTGACAAAGTAGCCTGAATTCTTAAGAAAACTTATTTTATTTTTTTTTGTAGCTGTTACGGCCAATAGATAGATTGGTTACTCCTCTATTACTATTGCACCGTCATTGATATATAAACAAAAAGGTACACCAGTTATTGGAAAGTGGACTCTATTTCATACAAAAAATAAAGGGAAGATAAACAAACTTACAAATGATATAAAAATAGATGAATAATATATTTGCATTTATTTGCGATTTATTATATTTCTCTCTCGCCTGGACTTTTCGATAAAGATGTTGCTGGAGCTGTGCCGGTTTCGCCTACGCTCACATACCTCCGCTCCGGTACGGAGAATGATAGAACAATGTGGCTCTTCTTGAGGTTAATGAAGATGATGCTGCTACAAAAGGTTGAAGAGGATGGTGGTCCGCAATTTCCACAATGGTTATAGGTACTGGTACTCCAAGGGTACAAAAATAACGTTAAGGTAGAGTTTAAGGTGTGGCCACACTGAATTTGCACTCAAAATTCTACTCACTCCTGTGCACACTAACAGAGCGGTCGAGCAACTAACTAGTTGAGAATAAGTCTCTGTTACGAAAACATTATAAGTCCAAAGTGCGGGCGAGCCAGAGACAGAAATCACACACACACTGACACGAGAGACACATAATAGATGTTCGTGGTAGTGACAGCGAGAGAGAACTGTGTTTACGTATTTTGTAGTTACATACGATTATTAAAATTTTAATTCTATTTATTCACTCTCATACGGACGCTCCAGTAGCTATTTATGTAGTGTGCTGTGGTTGGTTCCGCAGAGCTGGAAAGCATCAGAGATATTTTCCGTGATAGCTTACATACGACATTTTGTGGTCATCGACCGGTTTCGGGCGTTCGCCCGTTTATACCCTGTTAACAAAGCACTTCCAAAATAGTGTATAAATTGGTTTTGCTTTGTGTAAGTCTGTGGTATCCGTGACTGTTTTAATAAAACATCCTGATGATGGGAGAAAGCCCGAAATCGGCCGATGACCACAAATCAAGCATGCTATCACGGAAAATATCTGTGTAACATCTAATGGCTGAAGTTTGTGGCTACAGTATGGTGGCAAGCAGACTACTGTTGCATGGTTTTCGCTACCCATATGATGAAGTTTGGGAAGTTTATATGTAATGGGATCCAAATCATTAAAGATTCATGGGATCCGAGGAGCCAGGAATCAAATATAATTACTACTTTCCTAGGCCAAACTAGGGAAGGAGAATGCCATACGGAGGAAAGTCCTACAAGAGTTATCGACACCAATCAGTCAACATCTACAATAACATCTATATACGTACTTTCTATTCTCAGCCAGTCTGTGTCTCTCTTAATTATGTTCAGCACGTCTACTAGTTTATTTCTTCTTAACATTTCTAAATCATCTCTCAATTCTCTCCCTCTCACATCTACCACACTCCTAAAGATGTGGCGAAAGCCGGAAACATGTTGATGAGCACAAAATGAAGCAGGCTACATGGAAATATATGTCTAATATTTTCCAACACTTTAACTGCAAGCAACATAAACATTTACTTTGTAAAATTCATTAGATATAAAGGAATCAGAAAGCGGTGCATAAGATTTTTACTGGCAAAGCATTTGGTCTTTGATTATAATTAGTAGGGATACATTCTTTAGAATCACTGAATCAGCTGCCTTAAAATTATTAATATAATATAAAGATCTGACAAAAAAAATTAGCAATTTTTAAAATTATTTAATTATTACACAAATAATTTTTCAGCTTGAGACCATTTAAAGGTGGATGTTTCTAACGGATTGTTTTGTGTTAATAATTTAGTTATTTCATTTATTTTATGCTTTTCTTTGATTGGATTTTCACGGAGATCAAAAACTTCGAGACCAGTGTTCACTAAGGCCAAAACATATGTTTCACCAACATCTTCAATGTCACAATTGCGCAATTCAATGGATTTCAAAGAGAAATCACTTAAAACCGCATCCACAAGTACATTTAGTCCTCCTGATCGTATAGGATTACAATTCAAACATAAATATTGGATACCATAACGGGTTGAATCGAGGAAATTGTTAGTATTCTGTTCTCTTATCGCATCAGCTATATAGTATACACCTTTCTTGGTGATCTCATTATCAGTTAAATCAATATGAGTTATCGATGGACTTAACTGATTGAACAATCCTTTACACCCATAATCACCTATCCGACAATGACGAAGACTTATTTTTTGTAGATATCTGAAAAAAAAAAAAAATATTTTATTTGTTGTTGATTATAATCCGAACAGCTTAAAACCCATTGTAGCTTTCCATTGCGGCCGGAAAGACCCATTGTAGCTTACTTTAGATGTTCAGTGCTTGTACATAAAATAGTCATGTTAAGTGTACGGTTTGTAACTAACTGTAATGAGTAGGTGTGTTAGTGAGCCTATGGGTTCGCTAGAACCCAAATAACTAACCACCAATTGCAGACCTGAGTATCGATGTTTTGTGAATGAGGTTAGAAGTGCAGTGTTAAGTGTTTCGTTGTTCGTATAGTTAGGCTGAGCAATCCACATGCACGCCAAGATTCATGAGACAATTTATTTTAGCAATTTTATTCATATCTTAAACTTCTTTTAAATGAAATATTACAAACTATGATTACTTTTAAATTGTAATTTATTTAAAAAAAGAATCTGATATGAAACACTCGCATGCTTTTCTCTTAATGCAATTATTATAATTTCTGATTGACAAATTGATTGATAGTCATGTACCGGACGCTGCCAAAATTGTTCGGGGCGTATACTGAATTTCTAAATACAAAGTGTTGACACCTTAAATAACTACCCTATGGAGAAGAGTCTCTCAGAGTGGAGATAAATGCTTCTTATTATATCGTGTATAGGGTTTGAAAAGCGATTAAGAAATTAAGTATAAGGTTAGTTGAGCGATTAAGAAAGCTGGGACTTGGGAAGAATTCTCGCTTTCAATATGCAGCAGGCAATTACTCCATTTATGTCGGATAGTGAGAGATGTCATGCAGGACAACTAGAAACGGTTCTGGTCCTGATCTTCCGTCTCCGCTAGTATCATAATATATATACATATTGAATACCGTAACCTCCATGCACTCTCTATAACAGTTTCGCCTAGGATAAGTTAGAAATAATAATAATACTAAGTGGTAATCATACCTAGCACGGTGAATATTTAACTTTGATACCCATAATGCAATTGGTAAATTTTGTAAAAACAATTCTTCAACACTTCTTCGAACCCTAGAACCAATAACCGAACAAACTCTTTCCAATACATAAGCAGTAAATATTACTTCAGTATCTTCTTTTCTAGCCTGGCTCAATGTATTTACATTCATTTTTAATATAAAAGAATTATTCTTACAACCAAATGCTAATTTCTTGATTTTCTTATGCTTCATTATTTCCAATATATTGCCTATATCATCCAATGTTGCTTGATCTGAATTCATAAAATGTATCTCATCATCGGTAATTATATCATCCAACAACAAACTGATTGGAGTTTCTAGTTCAGAAATAGGTTCCTCTGTTAAAACTTCCGACATGATTTTATTTCTAATGAAATAACAATTATAAAAACTATAAATAATGAAATCTATTTTATTTAGCTTAGTTTCTAAAAACTGCAACCATATGATCATTTTAATCATCCATCTGTATTTGAAAAAAAAAAATTCTGATGTGGAATACTCACACTCAAATAATACAATTGTTCGAAAATTCTACATTTACAGGGCAAAAGGAGCAATGGAATCAGAATGTATTTATATAAGAACAAAAACACAGTTATTAAAACACTGATAACACTTTATTACCTCAATGTAACCTTACATAGAGCAGTACACATAAGTAAAGGGCAACGTATAGCCAACCTAAAACAATCGATTTACTTTGATCATCAACAACAATTTCATCAATAAATTTTCTTTAAATTTGCAACTTTAACAATGTTTAATTGCGCTTGCAAAAGAAGATGGTAGACAAGGATTATATTTATATGCCACAGCGCAGAGCGCCTAGTGTCAAAACCATCAAAGCTTGCGCAGTTTAAATTTCAATCCACCTGATACGAAACCAAATATATATATTATATGTGTGTGTGTGTGTGTATAACAAGATATCTCCAAACCGAAAACTCGCAAGAAGCTCAAACTTGGTATTCCGTATAGGCATTACCATCGGCATCAGACTCGAAAATTTCGCGCAAAATCCATCAACCAGAAGTTGCTACTTTACTGAATGGTTTCTTTTCCAGTTTCTCTGATTTTCTCAAAAATGGCTCGAGCGGTTTTCTTTAAACTTCATATTCTATCTACACACATAAATACCAATTTTATTTGAAACATTTTTCCAGGAAAATTGATTTTTGGCTGTTTGGGGGGGGGAGACAGCAGCGTTATGCTTTTCTTTAAAGTACCACTTCAGTATAATATATGGTTTTCCACGTACCTACCTACATAATATCGTTATGTGCTAAGACAAGTAAAATACGAAACAGCTAGTAATTCTTTATAAAGAACCACTCAGTTACCCAATTTAATTTCTCAAACTATACCGAAACGTAGGCCACACGATTCGTACTTTTTTCTGACCGATCAGAACGAACGTACGCCGCACATGCGTACTTCCCACGGTCCCACATCAAAACACAGTTCAAACATTTCCAATCGTATATTTTTCCAATTGTCTTTTCTTTCTTATTAAATTATTTAAAATTAGCCATATGTATTTTTCCCATATGTAATTTTTTTACTTTCTCTTACTCCCAGTAAGATGAAGTATTGTAATCATGCCAAATTTTCGATATCGAGTTTTCACTGGAAATATCCATTTTGAGGTTCCTTGATCCCAAAAAAGTGGTTTTTAGCAAATGGTCTGTGTGTGTGTGTGTGTGGTGTATGTATGTATGTATGTATGTAAACAGCATAGCTCAAAAACGAAAAACCGTAGAAGGTTCAAACTTGATATTCTGTTTAGGTATCACCATGATCTGACCCTATGTTATCTGTCAAAATTCCTCAACCGGAAATACCACTTTACTGGTAGTTTTTTTTTTACTTTTTTGCAATTTTCTCAAAAACGGCTCCGACGATTTTCTTCAAAATTGTACATCAACCACACATACAAAGAGCTTAAACTTTTATTTGAAAAATTTCTCTGGGAAAATTCATTTAAGGGCACTTATGGGGTAGGGGTGGGGTTAGGTTTTCATCTAAAGTGCTATTTCAGTTTATTAGATAATTCTATCATCTAAATAATGTTAATTAAAATTAAATATGTTGTTGAAATTCCGAGTTTGAAAAAAATCGGATAACCGGAAGTGCTTTACTTTACCACTTTACAAAATGATTTTTTCACTTTTTCGCGATTACCTTGAAACTTCTTATATAAACTAAACATACAAAGATCTATAACTTTTATTTAAAACATTTCTCTGGGAAAATTCATATAACGGCACTTTTAGGGGAGGGGTGGGGTTATATTTTTCTCTTAAGTGCTCTCATAGTTGATCATAAAATTCTATCATCCAAACAAAATTAATTAGAAATAAATAGATGGCCTAAATTGTGAGTTTCAAGAAAATTAGTAAACCGGAAGTACGCTTTTACTGAACAGTTTTTTCAGTTTTTGACGAATTTCATTAAATTTGGTAAACAAACTATAAAATATGTCAATTATAATTTTGAAAACTGGAGTAAGAGAAAGTTGTGTAAGTGTTTCACATCAGATTTTTTTTTTTAATTTATTTTCGGTGGTCGGAGAGGGAGGGGCATTAACTTCTAAGGTTATTAGCGCCACATATGCTAATTACTATATTATTTTTGGCCAGCTTGCTACAATATTACTGTGCATTAGAAGCCTTGATAGAATCCAAATCGATACCGGGGAATAGAAGAAAATTGGTTAACCAGAAATGCGATTTTAAAGAATAATTTTTTTTTTAGTTTTTTGGAATTTTCTCTTAAACAGTTACAACGATTTTCTTCAAATTTAAAAAATGCTTGTTAAATAGAAAGAAGCGTATCACTTTATTCGAAACATTTTTCAAAAAAAAAAGAAAAATATTTTAAAAGGGTTTCAGAAAGGTTTTGTTAGTTAGTTTAATTTTAAACTGATGCTACGGAGGTGTTGAGCAGAGGGCAACCACAATGTATATATACCTCAGGTATATTAGGTCTAACCCCTATCACTTTTTTTTTATGCCCAGCCTTACTAAAGTTTATAAATATTGCAGATTTAAATAATCTTTCTTTTAATTCAAAATTGTATTAATTAGAGTAAGAGGAAGTAGTATGAGTGTTTCATATAAGATTTTTTTTTTAACTAAAGCAGTCGCAATCACTAAGTAATCATTGAATGGCCTCTCCTATTAAACGTTCTATCAGTATTCAGCATTAGACGTTGACAATTTTGGTTGCCATTAGTTTTAATATTAAATATTATAAAAAATTAATTCATTATAAAAAATTTTAATTTATAAATTATAATAAATTAATGTAATAAAAAATAGTATATAATAATAATAATAAAAAAATAGTTTCAAACAATAGTCACAGATCTCTACATCTCGTACATAGTTAGTAATTGAATTTAATGAAATATCTGTGTTTTTATGGATAGAAATTGTAGAAAACTAAAATAACTTCAATAAAAAGGCACTTTTTGGTCAACCGATTTTTCTTTAAACTCCAAATTTTGGCAATTTATTTAATATTATTTAGATGATACAATTAGATAATGAATTTAAATAGCACTTTAGAAAAATACATAATCCCATTCTTACCCTAATAAAAAGTGCCCTCAGATTAATTTTCCCCGAAAAATGTTTCAAATTAAAGTTGTAGTAGTTGTGGTTGGTTCCGCAGAGCTGGAAAAGCATCAGAGATATTTTCCATGATAACCTGCTTCTTTTTGTGGTCATCGACCATCACAGTGCCAATTTAGTTGATACACTGACAAGTGCATCCTGATGATTGGCGAACGCCCGAAATCGGTCTATGGCCACAAAAAGTTGCAGGCTATCACGGAAAAATCTCTAAAGTTTTAGTACTTTGTATGAGTAGTTAATATATATCAAGTTTAATGAAAATCGTTGCGAGCTATTTTCGAGAAAATTGTAGAAGAAGAAGAAAGTTTTTATTTCAAAATAACAATACACTCTTTTGTGAAAATAAAAATACAAAAGTAATGATAATGATTGTAATAGGTCCCATCCACAGCAAAGAAAATGCAACCACAGCAGAGAGAAGAGAGGCCCTCTTTGGTTAACAGAGACTACTCTCTGACTTAGGCAGGCTAGAGTGGGAGAACCTGTGTATATAAGCCAGTGGGAATCTATCTAAAGAATCTATCAGATACAACCATACAACTGTAAATCGCATCGTATCATATCTTTACTCTCACCATTCATTCTATCATTTTCATTATAAAGTTCAGTGCAGTTAGTGTAATCTTAGCTACATTATATTAGTGTCTTCATATCTCGTTCATTTAATCAAACCTAATTTCTCTCCTCAACAACCCATCATAATGATGAACTAAAATAATTTGTAAATAACTAATCTAATAAAGACAACAACATGGTCAATGAACGTCAGTGGAGTCTGTTTTGTAAGAAATTATCAATTACACTTAAAGTTTTTTGATTTGTTGTATAATTAGTGAGATATAGCAAATTTTTGTTCTCAATCAAAATTATTGATCTGACATTAAAATTTAAAAAAAGTTTATTTAAAATTATTTTATTTGATTTTTACCCCTGAATTTACTATTTTTATTAATTATATTTACAAATGACGATTAATTGTATCGGTATGTATACATTTTTCCTCTCTCTCTCTTTTTCCTTTTAAACAAAAAATAAAAATAAATAACAGAAATAAATTTTTCTTTATTTACTGAGAAAGGATTCAGATACTTAATATTTCAACTAGAGAGCGACACTCGACAGGCGTATCACTACGGCGTAAAGACGCCGCTTTACAATATCCCTCTAGCGCAACCCAATCTTTACCGTTCAGGTATTGTATTAACATTTTTCTACACAGCGACGAGGATCCAAACCAAACCCGGCGAATTTCTCCAAATGCTGGGCAGACCGCCAGAAAATGGTATACAGATCCTCATACTCTTCTTGATCGCACAGTGTTTACTCTAGGTCGCTCGACTTACGTAACGGCAAGAGATCATCTCTAATTCGGGAAAATTGTAAAATAGTTGAAAAAATTTATTCAGTAAAATGGTACTTCCGGTTGAGGAATTCCTGTCGGATCCCATGATGATACTTAACGGAATATCAATTTTGAACTTTCTGCAATTTTTTTTTTTTTTTGAGCTATGCTGTTCACATACACAGACCATTTTCTAAAAACCCACTTTTTTTGACTCAGAGGACCTCAAAACGTTTATATCTCGGTGAAAACTCGATAACGAAAAATTGACGCGATTACAATACTTCCTCTTGTTAGTAGTAGTGAAAGAAAGTAAAAATTGTGATTTTCTGGTGTTTCTGTTGTAAACAGCTGTACATAATATAAAAAAAAAGTAATGAATGCATGAATTTTTGCAAAGCCTCGTCAAAAATATTTGATAGTAGGATTTTACGAAAAACTATCAGATATCAGCTATCAGATACCGTCACGCCCACATAACGATGATAAGCAACGGTGGAGACATTCCGATTTGTAAAACTAATCTGGAAGCACAAGAGAAAGTTATGAGAATATTTGCAAAGTTATAATAGCATGCCCTAATTTAAAACGCCTTAATTTTTAAATAAATCTTTTACCACCTAAAAGTTCGTTTGATACTATTAATAATGAAAAAGAAGGCAGGCTCATGATGAAAAAAAGGAGTAGTTTGAATATTTAAAAAATAAAGGAGAAATCTGGTGCAAAGAAAACATCCATGATACCCTGTTATTAACTCCTCAGCCTTTGGTGTTGTAAGACTTAAATTAACAGATCGCCCGAAGTAAACTTACAAGGTCTGAGCACCGTTTTAAATATAGATTCCATTTATATACTTTAACAAATTTGACATAATAGATACATTTGCTTCAAACATATAATTTGTACTTCTCTTTAATTTTCTATATCAATAGGAGAATCTAAATTTAATAAAATGACTTATTTTTGAGGAAAGTATCACCTCCCCCCCCATAAAACTTCTTCTTTATAGGAACTCGCTCGAATTAAAGTTTTAAACAAAAGTGATGAAGTCTCTGTATTCATAGTTAGTATAATCAAATTTAATGAAATCCATCGGTCTTTTTATGGAGAAAACTGAAAAAAAAAAAAAAAAACTGTTCAGTAAAAACTCACTTCCGGTCAACCGATTTTCTTCAAACTTGTTTTTTTTTCAACATCTGTAATTGTAATTAATATTGTTTATATGTTAGAACTGTATAATGAACTACAATGGAACATTAGAGGAAAACATTTAACCGCTCCACAAAAGCCCTCTTAAATGAATTTTCCCGGAGAAATGTTTCAGATAAAAGTTGGAGCCCTTCATATACGAGGCATGTCCAGTAAATAAGTGTACTGAGGCTCTCACGGCCGGAGGGATTTTGTTTTCAACATGTTGGCTACACTGTCGGGTAGCCTGATTCCTCCCCTCCGCAATGAGACCGGTTCGAGGTCAGTACGTTGAGAACTGTCGACGCGACAATACGTTTCGTGAAAAATGTCAATCCAATCTCCCGCCAAGTGTGAAATATTCAAGGTCGGGCAAGAGTTTTTGAGACGCTACAAACTCCATGGAGATGAATTTCTCCGCTCCATCATTACTGGAGATGAAACTTGGGTTGCACACTACACACCTGAAACCAAAAGGCAGTCTCAACAGTGGCGTCACACCTCTTCACCCTCCGCCAAAAAGTTCAAAACCACAATTTCAGCCAAGAAAATCATGGCATCCGTGTTTTGGGACTGTCAAGACATAATTTTTATTGAATATATGCCTCAAGGGGAGACCATCAACTCTGCAAGATACTGTGAGACCCTTAAAAAATTGCGGAGGGCGATTCAGAACAAAAGGAGCGGAATGCTGACAAAGGGAGTCTGCCTGCTGCACGACAATGCCAGACCACACACGGCCAACGCCACGAAGGAACTGCTTGCCTCGTGCATTCCGCGCATTCCCCTGACCTAGCACCTTCAGATTACTATCTCTTTACCTCCCTGAAGCTGCACATGGGTGGAAAAAGGTTTTCAACCGACGAGGAGGTGAAGGGGGAGGTGGCAAGTGGACGAAGGGGTTGGCGGGAAACTACTTCGAGGAAGGCATCAAAAAATTAATACCCCGGTTCACCAACTGCATTGTGAGGAATGGTGACTATGTCGAAAAATAGCTTACATATGTACTAATGTAACCAGGTAATTTTTTTGTTCAAATAAAAATGTTTGTAATCTACAAAAATTCAGTACACTTACTTACTGGACATGCCTCGTATATATATAGTTGATATAGTGAGTTTTAAGAAAATTGTTGGCGATATTTTCGAAAAAATGGCAAAACACTAAAAAAAATCCATTCAGTAAAATGGCACTTCCGGTTGAAGATTTTTGAGATAGCTTCCTGATGGATCCCATGGTGATAATCAAACGTAATGTCAAGTTAGAAGTTTCTGTGATTTTCCGTTTTTGAGATATGCTGTTCACATACATACAGAGGTCATTTCCTAAAATTCAATGTTTTTGGACTCTGGGGACCACAAAACGTGTATTTCCAGAGAAAACTCAACATCTCCAATTTTGAGACGATTGCAATATTTCCTGTTAGTATGTAGTAAGAGATAGGAATAGAAATGCTGATAAATAAATCAAATAATGAAATTTTATTTTATTTTTCAATTTAACCTGTTTCATCATAATATATATCTTTAAAAATAATCAGGCGAGAGAAAATATCTCAAAATATATTTGTTAAAGACTTTTAAACTTATTGAATATATTATCTAATCTTCAGGAGAATAAAGCTACCTATTAACTAAATACTAAGTTTCTGGTATAAAAATCCCTGATTCTATAGAGCTTCGACCAAGGAAATGGCCAAAAACCAAAAACTTCTTTTTACAGTAAAGCATTGAATTACAGATATTAAATATGTAATGGGATCCGATGTAAAGATTCATAGGATCCGAAGAGCGGAGAAGCAACATTAAATGAATCAAAAGTTAGTTACTTCTCCACCTAGGGCAGACTAGAAAGATTAGATTCATATAAATATACGACCAGTTTACATCCAGTCTGCAACCTATTAATACCTTCTTATTATTCAGCCAGTCTGTCTTTTTATATTTCTCTCGCTACCAAACTTCTATTTTTACTGTAAAGTTCTTGCTTTGTGCGTTGTTTTCATTGTACAACGTTCAGCATATCATCTAGTTTATTTCTCTAAAATCCATTCACTCTAATTTATTCTCTTTCCTTCTCACTTTCATTATAAATGCCTACTTCTTACTACAGCTCATTTACTAAGAAAGAAATAAAAAGAAAGACAAGAAATAAGAACCAAAACTTAACAAAAAGACATATACAATGTTGTGGTCTGAGATCAAATCAAAAGATATTCTGAAAGAACAGAATTTGCTATATAATATTTAAATATATTGGTAACAGGATACAAATTATCAACTGTTTTTATATTAATCAATATCGAATACTATAAATATTTTTTTTTTATTTTTCCAAAGCGGAATTTTACTTGAGTATCATTCAAGGACTTCAATGACGCTGGAAGGTTAATTTGTGCCGGCTTTATTGTGGCGCCTTCTTGAATTTTCGTCTTTTTCTTTTGTGTTTATCAAGCAAAAAGTGAATAGTAAACAGGGTAGTAGTACTCCAAATATGTGTTTACTTATTTTTCGATAATTAACTTGCATAAACAACACAATGGAAAGTTTAACTTCTCTAGTTACCTAACTAGTTAGGTCGGTATAATCATACTGACCGGTAAATATTATATCGTTGGCTATTATTATTTGCCAAGGTAATAATTGAAAATCAAATGTGAAAAAAGAAAAGAAATGTTTTTGCAATTCTTAAGTTCTAATTGACAAATATTACTCATATCTGTTTACATATTACATTTTCTTACACCGATTAAGAGAGAAGTATTTGCAATCGTGTGCAATTTTCTAAATGGAGTTTTCACCGGAAATACCAGTTTTGAGGTCTCTGTATACAAGAAATAAAATCTAGCGTGAATAGAATTTAATCAAGAAATTTTCTTTAAAGCTGCAATGTTACAATGTTTAAGTATGGCTGGCCATAAAAATGGTGGTGTGAATTTTACTATGTCACCTGAGCGACCTTATTATGTACGCTCTATGTCAAAATCAACAAAGCTTGTGTAAATTTAAAATTTTAAACTAACTGACAAAACTTCAATACCCCGTTACTTTCTCTTACTCCCTAGTAAGAGGAAGTATTGTTAATCGTGCCAAATTTTCGATATCGAATTTTCACCGGAAATATCCGTTTTGAGTTCCCCTAAGTCTAAAAAAGTGGTTTTTAGCAATTGGTCTGTGTGTGTACATGTACGTATGTATGTATGTGAACAGCATAGCTCAGAAACGAGAAACCGTAAAAAGTTGAAACTTGATATTCCGTTTAGTATCACCATGAGATCTGACAGTACCTTATCTGTGAAAATTCCTCAACCGGAAGTACCACTTTACTAGTTGGTTTTATTACTTTTTTGCAATTTTCTCAAAAATGGTTCCAACGATTTTCTTCAAACTTGGTATATCAACTACACATACAAAGATCTACAACTTTTATTTAAAACGTTTCTCTGGGAAAATTCATTAAAGGGGAGGCATGTTTTTCTCTAAAGTGCTATCATAATTGATTATACAATTCTATCATCCAAACAAAGTTTATTAGAACTAAATAGATGGCCAAAATTCCAAGTTTCAAGAAAATTAGTAAACCGGGAAGTGCGCTTTTATTGAACAGGTTTTTTCAATATCCGACGAATTTCATTAGATTTTGTGTACAAACTATAAAATTTGTCAATTATAATTTTGAAAACTGGAGTAAGGGAAAGTTGTGTGAGTGTTTCACAGCAGATATTTTTTTTTAGTTTAAGGCGCGTCAATTTCTATGTTCGCTATAGACAACACTGTCCATCACTGGATAGTGAGCTGTAGTGGCTCCTAGGAAGAGAAAATCTAAGGGCCAGCACTGGACTCGTAATCCAGTGCGCTACCACTGAGCTAATCCCTTCCCTCTTTAAACTTATTAAAAAGTCTGTTCAAGTTTTGCTGGGTTCTAAGCGGGGTGCTGCCACATTCATGTATAATATTAAAGCTCAACTAAACATTAGCCTTAAACACCAAGTTTGAAGGAAATGAATCAATTAAGGCTGAATAATTGCAGTAAAATAAAATTGTATGAAATGTTATGTAGTAGATTGCTGCTTGTTTTGATTAATGCTACAAATTCAATACAAAGCCATTTTGTATATTACTACAATTGATAATATTTGCCCACTAATCTGTCAAATTTGTGAAATGGAATAATTTATTTTGAGATCTCCTGAATACGAAAGTGAGTTGTGAGTGAGTTTCCATATACCAAAGGCATTCGCATTGGCCCTGTAAAAAAAATCTGGTGTGAAACACTCACACAACTTTCTCTTACTCCAGTTCTCAAAATTATAATTGACAAATTTTATAGTTTGTGTACCAATTTTAATGAAATTCGTCAAAAACTGAAAAAATTATCCAGTAAAAGCGCACTTCCGGTTTACTAATTTTCTTGAATTCGGAATTTTGGCCATCTATTTATTTCTAATTAATTTTGTTTGGATGATAGAATTGTATAATCAACTATGATAGCACTTTAGAGAAAAACATAACCCCACCCCTCCCCTAGAAGTGCACTTAAATGAATTTTCCCAGAGAAATGTTTTAAATGAAAGTTGTAGATCTTTGTATGTTTAGTTTATATATGAAGTTTTAAGAAAATCGTCTAAGCCATTTTTGAGAAAATCGTGAAAAAGTGAAAAAAATCATTTAGTAAAGTGGTAAAGTAAACGCAATTCCGGTTGTCCGATTTTTTTGAAACTCGGAATTTCAACAACAAATTTAATTTTAATTAACATTATTTAGATGATAGAATTGTCTAATAAACTGAAATAGCACTTTAGATGAAAACCTAACCCCACCTCCTCGCCAAATTGTCCTTGAATGAATTTTCCCAGAGAAATGTTACAAATAAAAGTTGTAGCCCTTTGTATTTTGTAGTTATATAACCAAGGTCAAGTAAACTCCTCGGAGGCGTTTTTTGAGAAACTTGCAAAAAGTAAAACAAAAACCTAGTAAAGTGGTACTTCCGGTTGAAGAATTTTGACAGGTAACGTAGAGTCAGATCCCATGGTGATATCTAAACAGAATATCAAGTTTGAACTTTCTACGGTTTTTAGTTTTTGAGCTATGCTGTTCAAATACATACATACATATACACACACTGACCATTTGCTAAAAACAACTTTTTTGGACTCGGGGGACCTCAAAACGGATATTTCCGGTGAAAATTTGACACGATTACAATACTTCCTTCTTACTAGGAGTAAGAGAAAGTAAAAATGAAAACTTCCGGTATAAATTGTAAAATACTCTGTGAGTGTTCATTTTCTGCTGCAGCTAGTTTGTACACTAATTTCCATGCAATATAATAAAATGAACTCTTAAATTTTTTCATACGATATATAAATTACTTTCAAGTAGATAAGACTTAAATATCGAGAGATATATAATTTTTTGATGAATATTTATAATAATTTTTTTTTCAAGTTGTTTACTATATTATTATTAAGATTTTAATTATTTCTAGCGAGCTTGCATGACAAAAAAAAGTTTGTTAAAATTAATTTTAACAAAAAAATATATTAATATTTTCGAGATGATATTCTAAAAGAAGAATGATGCAGCTTGCTAAAGAATTTATTACATATTGTATAAAATAAGAAAAACAGGTCCAGACGAACTATATCATCTTTACTATAGCTTTGTCCCCCGTACTAGTAGGGATTCAACAACCAGATTTATGTGACTTGTTCAACTTTCGTTTTACACAGTTAAGAATTCTCTTTCAGTAGAGAGAGAGAAAGAGTGAAAGAATTCCTTTCTACTCCCTGAAGAAATTCATGGAATAGTACTAAATACATTACTATGCTAATTTCATCAAAAAAAGATACTAGAAGGCCAGTTTAACCCTCATCCGAAAACCATCTTACAAGAATATATCTTTGAACGTTTCTATCTTTTTTTTTTTTTTAATACGTAAAAAAAAGGAAGTGATGAACTGTTATTAGGCTTCAACTTCTTATGGATGTCGGTAAATTATCTGAATTTATGTTCTTCCATTCATAATAAAAGATCTAGTAGAAGGCCTCAGTTGTGTCTAAAAGGTCGCATCCTAGGTACATGCCTTCTTAAGCAATGGTAACAATTGCCGGAGCCACTAAGCTTTCAGACAATAAATAAAAGTTATTGGATAAAATATAAAATATGTATCCAGGCATACGAAATTAAAAGAAAATCGTAAATCACTTAAATATGGAAAACCATCCGTATATGGAAAAAAAAATCTAGGGTGAAACACTCACTCAACTTTCTTTTATTGCCGTTAATAAAGTTGTGATTGACAAATTTTCTGAGAGAAGTATAACATTCTCACGCCCCCCTCCGCAGACTTCTTTAAATAAATTTATCGGAAAAAAGTTTCAAATAAAAGTGATAGAAATTCATCGGCTTTTTTATGAAAAATAAATAAAAAATCACGAAAACTGTTCAGTAAAAACGCACTTCTGGTTTATTCATTTTTTAGAACACTAAGAATTTTAGCAATTTATTTATGTCTAATTAATATTGTGCAGATATAGTGGAATCGTTTATTGTGATTTCTATGGTATGTAGTAGATGTCTTGAAGAGGGCGGAAGTTAGTTTAGAGATTTTTGGAAGTTAGAGCTATCACCGAATTTATAAAAATAGACTATATTTTTACAGTAATTTAAATGTGAGAAATGGTAACTATTAACATGAAATACTTAGAAATAAATAAGAGATAAACAACAAATAATTTAAAATGATTAATATAAATAAACTAAGATGCACAATTATGAAGAATAAGTATAAGTAAAACCTGTATAGGGACGCGGAACTGCTGCTCGTAAAACGATGTACTCGTATATAATGATCTGCTGACGTCCTGGTATATAATGATCTACTGACGTACTCGTGTATAATGATATATGTTAATCTAATGGCGTACTAGTGTATAATGATCTACTGACGTACTCGTGTATAATGATATATATATATTTAATGGCGTATGGTGTATAATGATCCCCTCTTCCAATGGGGCGAAGTTTATATTAGTGTTAGCAACACTCACACCAAGACATCTGTCCTAGTGTGCGACCTTGTGCGACCTTGGTTAGTTCGGTGACCAGTAATTTAGGCCAGCTTTATCGGTGCTTGCTTTGATGTAAAGTATTGACC